>JADHZA010000013.1:0-138112 GCA_018831705.1 Torrubiellomyces zombiae | reverse complement strand
CCCCCCCCCCCCCCCCAACGCGCCCGCCAATCCGTTTCTTCCTGCCTTTCGTTTCTTCTCTTTTGCTTATGCCTCGTGTGGTGTATTTTTTTTTTGACAGACCCCACCACCCTCTTGCTGATGCTGCTGCCTCTCCCACCTTGCTGGAACCTCGGGAGGTACATACCACACACACTCATTCACAGGCAGACACGTACGCACACACACACGCACACACACGCACAGGCACACACACACACACACCGCTTCTGCTTTCTTTTACTCGAGCTCAGTTGCCGGCTGCCAACCTGCTTTACCCTCTCTCGCTCTCCGTCTGGCGTCTGTTTCTTGGGTCGGTGTTGCCATCTAGAACACGGCCAAACAACACATTGTTCCCCCCCCTTTCGCCCGTCCGGACTCCTTGCCTCGGGTTTCTTTTTCGTCCCCCGTTGATGTCATCTTTGCCTTCAGCCAATCGTGCCTCTATCCCGACTTGATATTTTTAGGGAATCGCGAGTCAGCTGGCAGACGACTGTCAGCGCGCCCGTCCGTGTGCCTCAGGCCCGTCGAACCCGCTGAGAGAGGAAGCTCGTGGACATTGATTCCATCAGCTCCCCAACCTCGGGCTCGTGGTGGCGGTCCTCTCTCTTTCTCTCACTCTTCATCTCTGATTTGGTCGCGTGCGGAGACGCAAACCTTGTTCGCCTCGCCCATTCGCTCAGTCACTCGACTCACCCCGACGCGTTGCACATGGTTGTCGCGGTCCATACATAGCCTCTTCGCGAACGGTTGCTGTGGCCGGTGAAGGTTATCAATCGAAAAGCCGTCTTTGGCGCCAGAAGCAGCAGCACCTAGTCGGTTTTCACTACATACATACGCCTACACGCGGACAGCACACAGACACACCCCCTCACACCCCCTCAAGGGCAAGATAAAAAAACAACCTTATCCTCTCTCGACCAGGCGTGATTTCCACCGTCTGGGACTTGCTTTCCCAACTCACGCCCCGACCCTCTCTCTCTCTCTCTCTCTCTGTGTGTGTGTGTCTCTGACTCTCTGTGTCTCTTTCGCGCACTCCCCATCGGCACGCCTATCTGCTCTCGTCCGCACAACGACTGGCCGTGTCTTTTCTATTTTATCTGCTCTCATCTTTTTTTGTCCCGGAGCACCTGCGCCCGGGGGATCGATCAGCTCGTTGCAAAAGACGAAAGCGTGCGCTCGCCTCAGGGTACATACCATCGCTCGCTGCGGTACACACGGATCCCGGCCCAGCCCACCGCAGCTGGCTTTTCCGTCTTGGTCAGCACAGCACGCACGCAACGCAACGCAGAACAGACCAGTTCAGTCAGGCAGGGCTTTGGGCAACTGCGGAGCTGCTTGACTGATTTTCATTACCCCATCCGTGGTTTTCCGTCCACGAACAGCACAAAGAACGCCAGAGATCCCGTCTCGCGCCGCGAAATAGACGCCTCGTCGCGCAAGCCAACTCTAGACGCATATAAAAGACGCAGTCAACAAAGCCAAAGTCGCCTCCCCCCCACCCCGCCTGCTGTCCTTGAGGCTTGTACATGGACTCACGGTCCTGAGGTGGCCTCCGTCCGGACAAAGTCTGTTTTCTGGGTCGATACACGCACGCCCCGTTGCGTCCTATCTCGAGTCAGGCGCTAGGCTCACTTGGCTTTGGGTCCTCTCGGCAGAGCCAATCAACCAACCCCATCCCCCGAAATCGACGACCACACTATATTAGCTTCGCAATCCCCAAATCTGCTCCCCAGGGCCCTTTAGCCCCTCGACTTTTTTTTTTTTTTTTTAACTTTTTGATCGCGGTTCAGAGGCCAGACAAACTTGGCTAGGGTTCCCCATCATAGATCCGCGATCCAGGGCTTGGCTTAGTCCCGGTGTGTCATCCCACTACCAAAGGACATAGGGCTCTTCTCCATTATTGCATACTCGGACCTGGATCCCGTCCCTCTGAGAAACATCTATCTATCATTCACAACCTTCTTCCTCTACCTATTCCTTGCTCGACGCCGTCTCACCCACTCACTTAAACAACACCACACTCTCTCCTCCATTCTTCCTTCTACTTCACACAACTTCGACAACTTCACCTCCACATCCGCCAAACGCGGCGCATCAGTCAGTCAAAGGCATCCACTGGATCATCACTACTTCCCCTCCCCGGCGCCCTCGGTCAACCTGATCCCATTCATGAACAACCACATGGATCGCGCCGCCCACGATTACTCCCAGACAGGTTTGCCCTCGCCCTATCCTAGCAACCTCGGCGACGCCCATTCTGAAGGTTCGTCGGCAGATCAATCATCTGCTGTCCCGTACGCGGTAAAGCAGGACGTCAACTATCCTACTACCGCCACGCCAACCTCAGAATACGGCGTCTACTCGCCGACTTCACGACAAGGGCCCTTCCAGGATCAGCTTCAGCGGTCGTACCATCACGCCGCTGGTAGCACCGGTGCCAGCAGCATGGCGCAGCAGCAGAACAGTCCGTCAATGCCCCAGCAGAATGGGCGGTTCTATCGAACCCCTTCCATGCATTCTGACACCGAGATCCCTATAGATCCGTCCATTGCGGCGCCGAGTCCAACATATCCCTACGGGCAGCACTCTCCATATGCCCCCAACCCAGACATGACACGCGGCTACTCACATCCCGCTGGTAACATGTACGCGCATCCACGCCCAGATTGGTCGGGCTACTCTCAGCCCGCCCCGGCGTCCATGAACCACGGCCACCAAGCCTACGCTCAGTCAGCACCGGCGCAGACTCAGCAGCGCCCGAACCAGGTACGTCGCCTTACTCTCGCCATCTTGACGCGACGTCGCGCGTGCACTCGTACTGACCCTTCGCCCTTACTTGTAGGTCTACTCATTTGTACCAATCCCTGGCGCCACGCAGCACAAGCGCCCTCGTCGACGTTACGAGGAGATTGAGCGCATGTACAAGTGTGGCTGGAACGGCTGCGAAAAGGCCTATGGGACGCTTAACCACTTGAACGCCCACGTGACAATGCAATCGCATGGCCAGAAACGAACTCCAGATGGTATGTCAGCGACACACCATTTTTTTCCCTCCCGGCTTTGTCGCAAACAGAGCGGTATTTGCTAACTCGACGTTAGAATTCAAGGAGATACGCAAGGAATGGAAAGCTCGCAAGAAGGAGGAGGAAGCACAGCGGAAAGCATTGGAAGAGCGCCGCAGAGAGCAGGCTCAAACCGAAGTACAAGGACAGGAGGGCGCTCCAGGATCATCTCGGGCTGTGCAACTTCCACCGATTGGGTACCAGGCTGCGCAGTATCCCGCTCCACCACAGCAAGCCATGGCCGACTACAACACGGGGCACGTGTATCAAAGTTTCTTTTAGGAGGCTCATCTGGCTGGGAGGCAGTTTGGTTCTTGGGTATACCTCTCTGTACAGTATTGTTAGGGCATGAATAATTCAGTTACGTTTTAATGTTTAGTTAATTAATGTGTAGTTAAGCCACGCTCCAGACTCGAGGCGCTGATGATGAGTGGCGGGCCAATGTCCAACGTGTAGGAGGGATGAAGAGAGAAAACCGGATACGGGGGTCACTGAAGATAAGTTCATGTTCGCATGAGTGAGCTCTTTGTCTGCCACTGAATGATCCTGGCTCTCTTCATTCTCAGGTCTTTCATCCTTCTTCCCGTCATCTTGGGACGGATACCGCCACCAGGCAGTACAGACGTGAGCCCCGACCACAAAAGTATTTTTCTCTCGAATGCGACAGGTCGCCACGCCTATTTGCATTCTCTCTGCAGGCATTGATTTTGGTGAGATGTGAATTTCGGCGGCGGTGGCCTTGGAGCGCAGAGCCAACATTGTGTTTCGCGGGGATCGCTCGGGTGAAATTGGTGACACTTGCGCTGAGGAGCGCGCTTTTGATCGGGTAGAAATTTATACTGTGTATCCATCGATACTGAGTAGATACTTGTAGATCTCTCTTTCTTGCTCGTGAAGATTTTTGGGTTGAAAACTTGCGACGCTGACCCACCGTATGCGCTTAGACTTGAGGCTACTACCATCTGCCACGCTGCTTAGGCCCTTGGCGCAGTCGTATGGGCGCGAGCTCGGGAGGGCTTTTCGAGGCTTCTACTTGCGATACGGGAACGCCCACGGTGACTAGAGGCCTTGATTGGTTCATTTCACCAATGCCGGCTGGATCCAGAAGTCGGGAATGCAATCAAGTGAACGGTTGAATTAGGCGACGATGGAGGAAGGAGGTCGGTCCCAGCAGTCGGGAGCGCTAAGGGATCCTCCCATGGTTTAGGTGAGACAAGGATTACGGGAGGTTATTCTGCGGGGCGGCGCTGCTTCCATGCTGGAGGCACGGGCGATAAGTCGTTACACTATTACCACTAGTATTACTACATAGTAGTATGGCAGCAGGTAATCACTGCTAGGTAGTTCAACTACAGAGTACCTACATGCACTGATGTATGCAAGGTACTGCCACCACTACATAGTGGTACTAATGGCAGCATCAGTGATAGCGTCATGCTTTGTACACGCGCATCAGTACCGACATACATATCCGGGTTTGTTAACACCTGCAAGGCTCCCGGCTGCGACGAGGCTTACCTTGGGGTACTGACCTATGCAAGGAAGATGAAGAGCTCATATGGACGGTGAAGCATTACAACAAACTTACCGTGATACGTTGAGCTGAGGCCTGAAGAAAGCCTTCACCTGCGCGCGGAGGTGAGTTTGCGGATTCTGCGCGGACAATGAGCCTGAAAGTGATGACTGACTACCAGTACCTTGTACTGAGTCTTGCAGCGAGACCCCAGACAAAACATAGTAAGGTAGGTAAGCGAAGATGGTCGCAGAGCTCCGGGGACCGGAGCTTGCACGGGTTGTAACGAGGTATCCACTCGCGCGTGGCTCTTGGGGCAATTTTCCCATGCCATTTGCAGACAACGGAGAGACTGAAGGGGGGGCGTGGGTGGTAAAGAGCGAGAGCGGCGCTGAAACACTGACAATCCCATGGGATTGGTAGGTAGGCAGATGCTGTGTAACGAGACAAGGCTCCAGGGACACGGTCTGGGTAGGCATGTACTCGATGTCACTACTGTACATTACAGTAGAGCCGTAGTGGTATGTAGGTACACCAAGTGAGGTAGGTGCAGTGGCACCAGTGGGTTGCGGCCTTGTAGATAGGCTTAGCAGCATGGTACTAAAAGGCCTGTATGTAGGTAGGCACACGGTGGGGGCCATCAGACACGAAAGATCTCAGAAACATGGAGGGAGGGAAGGAGGGAGGGAGGGGGGGACCGCTCTCCTGGGGACGACAAGCTCTGCATGTAATGTATGTACGCATGTATGTATGTACGTACGCACATACAAGTAGCACGGCAAAAGCCCTGCACAAGGCGCTCCCGAGCGCTCGGGATGGGCTAGTCCCTCCAAGCCTACTAGTCCTCGGCGGGAGAATGAAGGGAAGAGAAAGGGAAAAGAAAAAAGAACCACGGTTACATCGGCCCAGGGCTGACATGTGCCGGACGAGCAGGGCTGCGCAAGGAAACCGGAGTTCCAGGGTCTCGATTTTTAGCTCGAACCCAGACGGGCGTTTTCGGTTGGACGAGAGGCGGACGCCAGGAGAGCAGAGGTGTGTAGGCAGACAAGCAAAGCAAGCAGCAGCCCTGTTTCCTTTTCCTGTCCTTTCCTTGTCTAGGTGGCGTGTCATTTCGATTGTCCTGCACACGTGGCTGCGCCGGCAGAGGGAAGTACGTAAAAATTGAAGCAGGAGAACGTCTGTGCCGCGACCCTAGCAGGCGGCGTTCGCAACTTTACCTACCTACGGAGTACTACTTGTAGGTGGCCGTCGGTCGGTCGATGCTTGCACGTTTTTTGCGAGAACCGTTCGGCGCCGGCGTGGAGCTCCCAACCTCTGATTACCCCTACGCCGATCATTGCACAAAAGAGAAGGAAGCATCGGTCACTTTCTTGGTGGTCTGTCCTTCTGACATGTTTCTTTCTTCCCGAAGAGAGGCGATTTAGGGTTGGCCGATTGCGGGGAGACTGAGCATGGTCAGGGGGATGGACGACCCGGGGGTGGCCAGGGCTCGACATTTGCTGCTGCTCTTCCCAACGTCACTCCTTGCGCGCTGGTCCGGGATGACGACTGAGAGAAAAAGAGGGAGCGCGCGATACCGTGGACCGTACTCAATGTACAATTCTTGCGCCTTTAGAGCTTTTCAACCTGGTCCTCTTCTCGCCTCTTCATCTTGTGCCTGATTTCATCCGGACGGACAAGCGAGAGATGTAAGGCTGCCATCGTGGTCCATATACCTTGATTCACTTCAGCGCCACGGCGCATCGTCAATCACGGATGACAAAATGCGATCCAATTCGCCATTGACTTCTCACGCCAGAATATTTATGGAAACTATGTGTTTGAAACCTGCATCAGCACCCTTGCACGAGGGCATGGACCCAGCTCTACTTGGGCGAATAAGGTATATCAGAGCTAAGCCAATGGCTTGAGTTCAGCCTACACCGACCACGTGGATGGTCGCACACAGAAGCGATGAAGCAGCCCAGCAAACGGTCCATCTTCTAGTCTCCCTCCCGCCCGCCACGGTCGACCTTCAACGTCCGAGCTTTTTTAGCCAGGGGGATTAGCATCCTGCTAGTTGGGCGCACAGCATTGGAAAAGGATGAGTTTTCGCTAGCGCGCGGCGTCCCGTTGGCTTGGGCCCGGCCTCCGAGCCTCTGGGGAAAAGGGTGGCTCCAACGCCCCCTCCCTGGCCTGTCCCCGGCGGCCGGCTCTCATGGCGTCTGAACTAAGGGAACAACTACGACGACTAGTAGTAGTATATTTTAGTGGTGGTCGCCGATTAGTTGGGTGGAGGACGGACGGACGGACGGGAAGGACGATCGTCCTCCTCGGCGTCCTTCGGTGCGTCTGCCCTGGGCGGGTTGGGTTTGGCGCCGAGGTGGGACTCCGGTGACGGAGTGTTGTAGGTACAAGTACTCCGTAGAACTGTACCCATTGTATGTAATACCTACCTATGTACGGAGTACTTATGTACGAGTACTACGGAAACAAGTATGTAGAAGGCCAGCCGCCATCCCGACTTGCGCACCTGTCTGTGCTGTGGGGTGCGTAAAACACGTGCATGTTATGGATTCTACATTCGTATCCCCTTCATCCTCACTTACCAGTACAGAATCTACGCGGATGAATTGGGCATAGTTAATAGCTCATGTATACAAATGACAAGCGATCCTGCTTTGATATTCTTGGAGGCACGTGACAAAGTCAAAAACCTCATCGGTGTGACCGTGACTGGGTGACTTCCACCGCTGAGTCACAAGAAACCGGATATGCAATTAAGCAAGGTTGTTGCTACCGAGTCCCTGTCCCGTTCGGGAAAGAACAAACGCCTCGATGACGGCTTACAAGCACGACGTAGCCTCAAGCTGCTTTAACTTTTCCAACCTTAACATCGCACACGCGATGCGTATGAAAACCAAGACAATGCCTGGCTACTTCGCACGGCACCGGAAGCCGCACTCGCATGTGCTCGAGGACAAGTGGTCCAAAAAGGTGCTCCTGAATCCAACATGATATAGTAGGTACGTAATCGCACCTTCCTCTCGCCCCAAGGGGTCTGGCCATCCATTTTAACTTTAAACACGGACACAGTTTTCATTCAGACCAGTCTAGTACAGGAAAGAAAACAACAATCATGCTCCAGCGGCAGAAGCAGCAGCGCACTCGCGCCTCCGCTGCCCGCACTGAAGGCTCGTGTTGTCAGGGCGATGCCAAACACCATGGCCTGCGACACGTCTACCACGCTTGGCTGCACCCCCATGCAACTCCTTTGACCGAGTTACTGGATCCCATTCTACTATTTTTCACATTAAAATTCGTATATTCTTCTCGCATCTCAATAGCAACTATCGAGACCGGTGCTGTTTCTTATCGGACGACCAAGCTGTTTCCCGACCCGTCATTTGTCAATCGACTTCGGCCCATTGAAATCAAAGCAAGGGAAAAAGAAAAGTTCAGAGGGAATAAAGAGGCTGAGAAGAGAAGGGCAATCTTTCTTACGATCCATTGGAAACCAGGAGCACGCCATGGATGTGAGGCCTCTGTCCTCCTGGATCCCCAGGGCTCTCGCCCGGACCAATTCTGTAGGAGGGCATTCTATCAAGTCAACAGGAGGTAGCTCTGTCAAATCCTACGAGTCCATTGGTGTCATCGGCGTGCATCCTTATGGCACTCTCCGGGTCCTCAACCCATCTCCTCGCGCTTCCATCAATACTGTCGACGCGAACGATGAGAACGGGCAGGCAATTTCACGAGTCAACGACAACTGGCGGGCTCTGACGGAGCTCGCGCGGGCCAATGCTCCTCGAGGGCTGATGCACAGCGTCGGAGGCGGAGATGCCGCCTTCATCATCGACTTGCCTGACAATTACATTGTTGGTTACGATACCGTCTGCTTGACCATGAAGACTTTCCCTGGCATCAAGGAAATTCCGTCGGGGCTTCACTTCATGTGGGTTGCCCACCCGACTGAGGCCGCTCCGCGGTCTGGCTTCTGGTTCGTAAGCTCCGGCATCAACCGAGTTCATGTTACCCAGTGGAGTTCCGACAGCAAGAGTCTCTGTGAAGCTATTCGTGCCGAGTCACGCTATCACGCACAAAGTGTCAGCGCTCCAGCCGCGAACGCTCAGATGCTGCCATTCCGCGATCCGGCATCGGTCAGCACCGCTAAGGGAACGCTGTCACCCGACAAAGTCTCGTCCAACATTGATATCTGGCACCAGCTGACTTGCCGCATCGATAGCGGCCTCTTGGACCGAATTACAGGTGTGCAAGAGCCTGTCTGGCACGTCAATACCGATGATTACCTTCGTGGCGCCTACTTTGGCACAGTAGAGGAGTCAGAGCGCGCTCCTCCCAATAGGATTTTCCGGGCTCGCGAACTAAACTTCACCCTCGACCACGAAAGTAGAATCTTCTCTCTCGACAAGACGAAACCAAAATGGACGCTGGAATCCGTGGACTCCACCGAATACATACTATCATTAACGCGCGGATCTTCTCGCAAGCTGAAGGACGGCGATCTCGTGGGCGAATTCCAGTTCGTATTCATCGTGGGCATGCTTTTAAACAATGAAGTATGCCTGCAGCACTGGTGGAATATGCTGCTCCAGCTATTCCTCAAGGCGCATACCATGATCGACCGGAGACCGAGCTTCTCTCTTTCCTTTCTTCGGGCGCTCGTGGCCCAAATCACGCACGGCAAGAGATATTTCGACAAGTCGATATTGGATTTCTCTCAGACCAACAATCGCGAGTTTCGCGTGGCAATCTTGCTCTACAAAAAACGATTGGATAGATTCTACCGGGAAGCGGAGGGGAGGAACAACCCCCCTACGCCGCAACAGCGGGCGGTTGGCGACTCGTTCTCGAGGCTGGAGGCCGCTCTCGTTGCTCATGGCTGGTCCATCCAAGGCGATTACCTCCGCAAAGGCAGGTTCGTCATGGAAAACGACGAGGAGGTCGAGATCGAACTTGCAGAGCTCCAGACCGGGAGTGAGCACAGCGTAATTGGCTCTGACACTGTTCTCCTGAACGAGTATGGTCACCCGCGAGATCTGATCGCGATTTAGGCTGAATGCATGTCTCCTTACGCATTTGATTATCAGAATGGCGACGCATTATGATAGAGGCCATGTTTTCGATGATGTCTAGGTTCGGACATCGACTACTCCCGTAGTTTGAGGCGCTGCGTTGGATGAACGGACTGCCTCTGCAGACGTGAAAGCTTTGGTATAGGTTTTTGTTTCCATTTTGGCAAACCTAGGTGCGCTTGGAGGTGGGCATTAACAAGCATCGAGAGAGTAAGGGCTGGTTCCTTTTCAAGGAATAGGAGGAGCTTGCATCCGACATTGGTCGATTCTGGCGTATAGAACCGTGTTCATGTGGCCCTGTTCACTTGAGGGAAGAAAGGAATTGGTTTGCATAGGATAGATGTGAAACGCAAACCGGCTCCTTGCTGTCGAAGGAGTGATCACTCTTCGTACTGTAAAGACAATGAAAATGATTGTTCTTTACGACATCACTTATCAATTCTTACGGATCATGCCCCCCTGACCAGCCATTCACCGTTTCCCTCCGCTAAAGAGTATGGGTGTGAGCAGAAACGGCGTGGTGCCCATAGCAACATCCCGGCGTTGATCGATGTACAACTGAGCCCGTCGAAAGACTCACGAGACTCGTAGCTCTACAGTTTGTGGAAATAGGATCGTACACAGGGCGTTCAAGCCGTGTAAGAAAGCGCGGACCACGGCGTGTGGTGATGGACGGCACGAGTTGATATTTGATGTGCCTGATGAAATCATGACCCTACAGCCAGTGTACATGGAGATCACAGAATACGAAGGTAGCCCAAGAAAAGTGATTTGTTTTTGTTCCATTCATGAGTCAAGACCTCCTTTACTATCCACCCCTGCGGTAAAGGCCATGCAAGGCGCCCATCATGTCAGGAGGTCAAAGCAACCCCCACTTCTTGAGAGCTAAAAAACCGAAAGACCCCATATCCTCGCAGACATGTTCCACGCCCCGTCGATGACGACAGTTTCATCGAGTTGAGTAATATTTTTCTTGCCTCTCGCTTCCCACCGCCCATGTCCCCCCTACAAGCAAGGTCAGAAGCCCAGGTGATGAGTGCAAAGACTTCGTTTCCTCGGATGGGCACGCGCCAAAGATATACAGGAGAGCCAAGAGGTAAACAATGCCCTCCAATCTCCACGCCGGCCACCACAACAGGTTTATCGGTAAGATTTCTGGAAGCGGGCACGGGCACCGGGACCGCCAAACTTCTTGGGCTCGCATCGTCGGTTGTCGGCGACGAGGAGAGTACGGTCGAACTGGACGAGGGCCTGCTTGAGCATGTTCTTGGAGTGCTCGTCGACGAACTTCTGGTAGTAGGCGATCAGGGCCTTGGCGATGGCCTGACGTATGGCGTAGATCTGTGACGTGTGACCACCGCCGGTGACGCGGACGCGGATGTCGACGTTGGCGAACTTGTCGAGGCCGACGACCAGGAGGGGCTCGTAGACCTGTCAGACAGTCGGGAGTCAGCGTTATGTTGCGTTTCAATCTGCCGTTGCTGGATGATATGTCGAGCACCCAAGGAACTTTGGACCAGGAGTCATTCAACTCTAGAGCTTTGTTCCTCGCCAACGCAACGTGTCGGAACCACTCATGCTCAAGGAATATCCCTCCTCTTCCTCCCCCCTCCCCTCCTCAAGCTGCAAAGGCAAAATCGGGTCATGGTATCGTACCTTGAATCTGAGGATCTCGGGCTGAACCAGGGAAAGAGGACGACCGTTAACCTTGACAAGACCACGGCCAGCCTGCACAGAAAAGTCAGCTCTTTCGTCTTCAATCCTGCCGGGCAACAAATTGTCTCGGCCGTTGGACCTGAAAGGTTCCCAGTCGAACGAACCTTGCAGTGGGCGACAGCCGTAGCCGTCTTCTTCTTGCCGAAGCATTGCACGCTCTGCGACGTCGAAGACATGATTGCGAATTAATTCGTATCGCAAGGCAGATGCGATTCGAGACCCGAAGGAAAAGGGTAAGGGCGGGGGGAGGGATGTCGTTGATGTCGTTGCAGGTCGTTCGTACAAGATTCGTGATGGGGAGGCCTGTCCTAAGTTTTTCGCCTAGAGAGAAGGGCTTTGTGCCCTCGAGAGTAGGATGGGGCGTCTGATTGGGTACAGCGGTGGGTGTTTGCAGGTGAAAATTCCCCACAATGGCCATTGCGGCGTCGAGAAGGCATGGCGAAAATGACACCGCGCACGTGATCTCAACCCTAAACCCTTCGCTCTTTAGCGCCTGCCCGCCATGGCAGCCACCCCAAAATTCTGCGTTGGAAAGTGAAGCATCACGCCGGTCAACTTTTACAGCCATCAGATACAGCCGTCAAGGTATGTTGAAACGATATGGTGGTCCCTCATCTGCTCGCGGACTTTTCTCTTTATGTGTGCGATGATTGACTGATTTTTCCCCAGATGGTTTCCGCCAAGAAGCACGTTCCCATCGTCAAGAAGCGTACGTACATGCCACTCCTCCTCTCCGAACGCCCGCCCGATCAACAATGGCCAATTGCGACGACGACTGGGCGAGGTTTTCCTCGCAAGACGGCAGCAATGCTTCATCTTTCATGCGAACATGGCGAATCGTTGGAGGGACATGTCTTGATCGACGAACCCGGTAACTGATTCGAGTTTGTGAACAGGCACGGCGCGCTTCAACCGTCACCAGAGTGACCGGTTCAAATGCCTCAGCGCCAGCTGGCGCAAGCCCAAGGGCATCGACAACCGTGTCCGAAGACGCTTCAGGGGAACCATTGCCATGCCCTCCGTACGTTGAAACCCTCTCTTGGTGGAATAGTCGTGGGAAATTTGGATCGCAGCGGGGTTCTCGACCAGACAGATCTTGCGGACCTGGTCAGGGCCCGACTGCCTGCGGATTCACAAGTCGATTCGGCTGAAATGACTTAAAAATCAAAACCTCGACGAAATGAACATCCCACTAACAATGCATGCGACAGATTGGCTATGGCTCCAACAAGAAGACCCGCTACATGATGCCCTCAGGTCACAAGTCCTTCCTCGTCAACAACGTCAAGGACGTCGAGCTGCTCATGATGCACAACCGAACCTACGCCGCCGAGTACGTTGCAATACTGTTAACTATTTCACTCGAATTGTTGGCTTACATGAAAATCGTTCTGCAGGATCGCCCACAGTGTTTCTTCCCGAAAGCGCATCGACATCATCACCCGAGCCAAGCAATTAGGCGTCAAGGTTACCAACCCCAAGGCCAAGGTCACCACCGAGGTGTAAGAAAGGACAATACCGACATTTTCACAACATACACTTGAGCATTGCTTTTCGCAACAGCTCTGAAACGGGAAAAGGGCCGGGGGCGTTCTCTCTCTCTGCATCACACGCAATTCTTTCGTCTGGTTTTTTGATGGGGCTCGCTCTTCCCACTGGACAATGTCTTCCATACCATCCTCGACGTGTGTCAAGGAACCGTTGCGTGATGGGCAAGGCGTGGATCAAAGGAAGCAAAGGGTCTTCCAGCGGGTGCTGTCCATTGTTTAGAAAAGAATAAAAACATGACGCACCGATGAATGACTCCCACCAGCCTGGCTGCAATTTTGATTGTGACTTTTGCTGTAGCCCTAAGATATTATCCGCCGATGTCTGAAGTCCAACTCTACGGAGGCTATCAACCGTAGCCAAAGGGCGTCGCCCGGCCTGAAAAAGCAGGATCGTGCAGCTGGTGCTAGCATCTAGACTCCAAATTTTACGAGCAAGAGAGCCCACACTCATTACTCCGTTCCAGAGACGAAGTAAATAATCAGTCAACAGCTCATATCAGAAAACCTCCTGTATCATGGACCTAGAGCTGGCCATCTCGCCCAGTCTGAGGATACGCAGAAAACAATCTACTTGACCACATAATGGCTCGACCAACGCATACATACGCAGGATGGTTTTACAGGGCAGTCTCGTTCCGATTTAACATGATGACAACACGCCCATTCATTGTCTAGTGTACGCTGCACTAAAATCCCTTGAGAACTGCCATCAACCCCTGCAACGGGTATTTCCACCTTTCCACCAATGTCCAGGCACGCGATACATATAAGCACCAGCATAAATCAATCTTCCTGCGCCAGTTCAGGTCAAATGGAAAAAGAAGAAAAAACGGGAGACATCATCCCATCCAGTTTAGAAATGAAAAGAAAAAAGTTTGAAATCGGGTTGGTTTTGCAACGCTGATGAGCCCAGCTGCTGACCTGGGGTGGACTTTCACCGTGGAAAGTAGAGATGTGCAGAATGTCAATGTCCATCAAGAAGAGTCATAAGCAACTTCACACTCCCATTTGAGCGGATGAAGAATGTTCATCCCCTACCAAAAAAAAAAGTTTGTTTTTCCATCAGGTCCTTCTTGTTGCCTTCATTCACGTGTAAACCAAAGTGTGAACAATCAATCTTCAGTACCAAATGCAGGATCAGCAAATACCATGAACACCGGCAGAAAAGGAGAGTCCAGGACAAAAGGCATTATGTAAAAAGCTGAAGAGACCGTATTCGGTAATCATGAGTCGTCAATCGCCATCCTGAGCGTCAGATCCAGTGGCGATGAGACAAATTGCAAGATGTGAAATATGTGCCGAAAAAAAGTAACGTAGCAAGGCCAGGTGTGTGAAAATGGCCTTAGGGTTTCGAGTCGTGACGCTCATTCGTGGCAGGCCGTGCTAGGTCGTGTGTGACTATAAGGTTCCGCGCGAGCGCTGTTTTCTGGCCAACCAGTCTCCCAGCATGTTATCCAGTTGCTGCCCAAGAGTCTTTGCATCAGTAGAATTCTTTGAAGATCGCGCACGAAAGGCAACGTACCGTAGTAATTTCGGCCAGCTTGGCATTCTGCTCTCGAAACAGCCCTCCAACGACAGGGTGGTCACTGCCTGCTGGCTCCACGTCGGTCTTATCGTAGACCACCACCAACAGATCGCGAACGTGCTCGCTCTCGTCAAAGAAGGCGCGAAGTCTGTCGTCATCCCACGCAGATTCTTTCCTCTGACTTGCTGAGCTCCCTTCCCGTGCAAAGCCGCCCGCCGCTCTCGAAGGCTCCGGAGAGGGCGAGGTTTCCGGGGAGACAACCTCTGCTGACGACGAGTCCAGGACAAGCGCTGGCGGGTTCGAGGCATCGGGTGCTTGTGGTTTTGATATTGGTTCTCTGGTCTGTTCCGCCGCCCTGGCACTCTGTGGTCCCCGGTACGAATCGTCCTGCGGAAGCTGTTGCAGACCCAGCCCCGTCTGCGGATGATAATGATGCTTGTCTCTAGATTTCGGAGGACCAGCGGAGCTCTCACGACTCGACGTCTTCTCCTCGGTGAAAAATGCACGAGCCGCAGTCGACGTCTGACCCACAGCCGCCTCTTTATCTTCCAAACCCTCGGCTTCTTCGCCGGTGGGACGAGCCTTCGCCTTTGCTGTTTTCCGGCTCTCGGCGTCTTGACCAGTGCTGGCGCTTCTTGATCGTGCATCGGCCATTCTTGCAGACTTGTTCTGTCCTGGAGCATTTGTCAATAGGACCTGTTCCCTCTGTTTCTCACGAGGCTGCTGGCTTGACACCTCCTGAGTCTCTTGTGTTTCGGGATTCACGATGCGCATGCTCGCGGGAGGCACATTGGACACGTCGTTTGTGCGGTTCTTGGATAGATAGGACGACAGCTCGACGGGTTTCTGCGTTGCACTGCCTGCAGATTTGCCTGTAGGAGCCACCTTCTGCAGTTTGCTTGGGCTTCTTTGAGTTCCAACAATGCGGTCAGGCGACGGCTGCTCCTCCAAGGATCGATCCTCGCTTTCCCTTGAATTTGCCGCCTCCATGGACCGCTTGCCGGTTGACTCGTCGTCTTCGTCGTTGGATTTCTTCTTGTCCTTGCGTGAGAAGAATCCGCGGAGCCCGCTGGACTTCTTTTCCTTGTCTTTCTTGTCCTTGTCCTTGGTTCTCTTTCTGTCCTTGTCGGAAACCAGCTCCTTTTCCACCTTGTCCAGACTCGACCTAGATTTCAAATCCCTGTTATTCGACTCTGTGGACTGTCTAGCAGTGTTGTCGTCTCTCAAGAGATTAGGCGTCAGCGTAATCTTCTTTGTCTCCAAACTCTCGTCCTTGAAGAAAGAGTCAGTGTTGCGAACTGTCCCGTTTCTCGTTCTGCTAGGTCCCTCGGTTTTGTCTTCGACGTATTCATCGCTGTTGCGCTTTCCTTCATTCGTGGCGTTCTTCTCGCTTGAAGCCTTGGCCGTCGTCTCGTCCTTTGCCGTTTGGCTGGTGCTCAGCGGCTGCACCATCGCAGCGTCTTCGATGGGTGAAACATCCTTTGAAACCGGTGACTCTGACCGCTGCTGCTCTTGCCCTTCGGTTCCCGCAGGCGCTTGAGGTCCAAATAGTTCCTCAATATCCTCTTCCTCGTCGGAATAATCGAAGTCGGAATAATCGACATAGGTGGGATCGGCAAATGTGACGGTCTTCCGCCTTCTACGCATCGCTTTGAACGAGGGTTTAGGCTTCTGAGCCTGGTCTCCCAGCATTGTAGCAGCAAGCTATCCCAGTGTCAGTGGCTTTCTTCCGGTGTCGGGAGAAGTAAGTGAGTGAGTTCAAAAGTCTCACATCAATATTGCGATGTTTGTTCAGGCGGGCCAGCCGCTCTGTCGGAGTTTCGATGTGCTCAGCCGGGAGGTAGCCTAAAACCAGAAAAGACAACCCTGTGAGCAACGAACGCACGACACCCCAGGTACAAACGGCAGAGCTCACCAATACTACCGTCCTTGACGACTCGCACCAGCCACCAGTAGCTATTGCTGTCGTCGAGCAAGACCATGGTGTCGCCCTTGGTGGCATTCGCTTGACCTTCGACAGTTGCCACAAACGTGTGGAGCGCGTACACGAACTCGAAGTCGATGTCCTCTGCCTCATGTAAGCATTCGCCGCCCCAGCCAGAGTCAACAAAGCGGGGGTTTTCAGGGAGCCCCATGTCGGAATCATCATCGTCGTCGTCAGAGCAAGGCTCGTAAGGAAAAATTAGGGGCATGCCAGCAGCGTCCACCCCGATCTCAGCAACTTGGCCGTACTCGGATCCACCATTGGCGGTAGGACATTCCCAGTCACTGAATTCTCCATCAACCTGCCGCAGCTGTGTTCGGTGTTCATTGTCACGACCGCAAGGTGCCAGACCCTCCTCCATCGAGATTTCCTAAGGCTCGGCTGGAAGAATCTCTTTGTCGGGTTCATGGCGTTTCCATGCAACGTCGATACTGTGCGCGTTGACTCCGTAGCAGTCGCTCTTGTCTCCATTTTGCGATATGTTGTTGCTGCGGCCTTGATTCTCTGGGTCGTCGAGACGCCTTACCTTGGTGCTGGGACCGCGGTCGAGATGATGATGACGCTGCCACTCAGCAGGTACGATTCCGACAAAACGAGGGGATGCGCTTGACATATGACGTGGAATGGAACAGTGGGGGGCGCCTTGGACATTGGGCATATGCTCGTCCAGGCCAAGACGCCGTTTGGGGATGCAAGGATGTCTTGATGATGACTTGAGGGAAGACACACGCCGCGGCCAGGCCGCAGCGGTATCGGCAGACATGTACCCACCATCAGCAATCGAAGGGGAGCTCGAAATCTTGTCCGCCATATCGTCGTCGTAGTCGCCGTCGGCATCGCCGTCCAAGTCACCTTCGTCGGAGGATGACATGCCGCCATTCTGCGCAATGGCCAGCGCGTCCTGCTGGTAAGGATCGCGAGTGTTCATGCCGCCGCCTTTGCGCATGGCGGGATGAGACGCGTAATCGGAGTTGTCGTCTTCGTCGTCGGCGTCCTGATGTAACAAATCAGCGGTGCCGCCGCCTCTGCCATTGCCCCAAGACACGCGCGGGCCCCGAGCCTCCTCTTCGGCAGTCTCGTGAGCAACCTCGCGTAGAGTCTCGGCTTGATGAGGAGCAATTGCCACGCCTGGGATGGGTGAGTCGGCCAGCTGAGGCGCAGGGGGGTGATCTTTAGCCGATGGGGCGTTGTGATCCTGCAGATCTATGGTATCTGCCTTGCGAACAAGAAGACAAAGGTAGAGAATTGTCAGTCAAAGATGTACACGAGCAAATTGATAGAAGGATGACGACGGCTGATACTGCAGAGAAACGAATTTCGTTTCGCTGTCACGCAAGGGGATGGGGGACAGGCAGGCTTCTCATCATATTTGATGCCCACCCTGGTCTTGTCTGTGACAAAGCGGCCCCGGGGGCTGGGGGCTCAATATGGGCCGTGACGGAAAAAGAAATGCAGAAACCTCAAACAAGAATTGACAACCCATCAATAGTAGGAGAGAAGGCTATGAAATTCACAGAAGAGCGGACAAATGATGCGCAAGGTCCGCTGCTCGACAGACAGACAGAATGGCAGGGACGGATCGACGACGACGAATCATACCTGCGCGGATTATGGTAGGTCTTGTCATGGCTGGTACCGGCTCTCGAGAGCTCTATGAATGTCATCGATGAGATTGTTCGCGTCGCCTGTTGCTCTCCAATACCCTCGAGAGGCGCGTGCCTGATCTTGCTAAGCCTTGGGACGACTTCGAGTCAATCGGCACCACGCGTCGAGGGAGGAGGACAGGGTATTCGTTGGAGCCCGGGGGGGAACGCCGCGCTGGGATGGCGTTCGCTCTCGCTTCGTCACGTCTTCGTTCGGAGGGTAGGAGAGATTGTTTGGTTGTGAGTCGTATTGGGGGAGGGCTCGAGTTTCCTCGGCGGTTTTCTTAGGGTGTTGTCGACCGTTTTGAACATAAAGAGAGCTTTACACCTCGAGACTGCATTCGCTGGGTTGGCCAAGAAAGTGGTGTTGCTTCCCTGTAGGAAAACGAGTGGGTTCAACAGTAGGAGGTACAGATACATTGAAACTGGTGTACGTCGTAACTTCGACGTTGGTACAGACACAGATACCTGTTAGTGCTTCCCCCGGCCCCCTTCCCCCCCTTTTCTCCTCAGCCTCACCATTAACTCCCGTCTTGGATGGGGCCATGACGATTCATGCACGAGAATAGATGGAGCGACTGTACTCCGTAATTACATACCACGCGCTTCATGCCAGGTGGGTGGGTATATTTCCATGTCATTATCTATAGCGACGCGTAAAAACTCATGGAAGAGGACAGTGACAAATGCTCATTCTCACACGTCAAATCGACCTGTTGTATGCATCATCGCGTCCAGCTTTCCTACTTGGCATTGCGATCTATTTTAGTCGTATCACTTTTCATATTCTCGTTGCCGTTGTTCGTTGGCATGCTTCCAATCTCCACGTCCCATTTTAGTGTTTACATCAATCATAGGCTTCCAGTCCAGGTTCTTGTCAAAGCAGAGCCTCTTTGTGCCTTGAACATGGCAGCTTCTCACATCATCTTCCCATTTCACCAACTCCATCGTCAAACATGCATTGCGCCTTACTCCTCCATGACAATCTGATAGAACACGTCGGAAACCAATGTCGAGCCGTCAAGAGGACAATCATCTGCTCCTCGGCTTTTTACACCCCAGGCAAGCCCAGACCGCCGCTTACAGACATGCGCCTGACTTGCTCGGTCCCGTTAGGCTGACCACTCATCTTGGCCATGCGTTTCGACATGCTAACGCCAAGTGTTAGTAACCGGGTATCCAGCGTCTCATCCGTGACCAAGGGTTAGACACTTACAAGTCAAAGAATGCAAATTGACTGGGCTCGCTACCAAACTCATAAACGAACCGGCTGGCAAGGAAGCTACCAAAAATGCTCCTCAAGTAGCTGTCGGGCACACGGCTGACGATCGTTTCCAGCCCGATCTTCTCCAGGAGCAGGCTCGGCAATGCGTCCCTGAGTACGCCGTGACGAATGTGTTCATTCGTCCACAGATCCGAGTGCTGCAGCTCCTCATCCAGCGTAGTTATGGCAATCGATAGCTTGTCCGAGAGGATCGAACGAGCCACGCCAGTCTGTTCGTGTTCCCGCCAGATGGCTTCGAACTCGAGACGCGCATTTTCCTGGATCTTGGCTTGAACGGCCCGAACGTACTCATTGTAAAACTGCGGTGCTTCACCCGTCTCCGCATCGACGCACATGTTTTCCACAAAACCGGCATCGTCGAATGATAACGAGGCGAGGACCTCGAGAGAAGACGATGTGACGCCGCCCTTGTTCGCTGAGGCATCCTTGTAGAGAATGCATCCAGCAGCTTCCAATCGAAGCTTGGCGTCCTGCGTGATGAACAGGTTTGCGCCTTCAACAATGTAAGGAATCGTGGTCTTGCCGTCCTTGATGAGTCTGTTCACAGAAATGAGGTCGATGGACTCTGGACGACCGCCACAGGGCACGAAAGCATCCGTCATACCGTTATCACGCAGGTGATATGTATTTCGGAACGAGGTGCCGTTGGTGACCACTTCACCGCTTGGCAGTGTGACATTGTTCTCGTCGCAGAGGACACGATACCCATCCTTTGACACTTTCGACATGTCATATTCATTAATCATGACACGCTTCTTGGCAAGGCGGAGCAGCTCCTCTCTGTCAAGACCATTCGGATCTGCTAGCACACCGGATCCATCGACAATGGCAGTCCATTTCTCGTTGCCCAGGAGGATCTCGTTGCTGCCCAGGTCGCCGTCAGGGCCGCCCGTCTGCATCTTTCGGACAGTTGATGGATCGAGATCAAGCTTCCTGTAGATGCCTTTGACATATTCACGCACCGACAAAGTCGTCATGCCGTACTTGTCATGGGGGATGCCGCCGAGCTTCTGCGACTTGCCGGTGAAGAACGACTTCCACCACGGCGCCCCTCGAGTCCTGGCGTGTTCCGTCGCCCAATCGACGAGGTCTGCCGTGTTTTCGTCGGGACCCATGAAGAGTATTTCTTCCTTGCCGTGAAGGTCCACAATGGGGTTCTTGATACCCGGTGTCTGAGCTGGCAACAGCAGATCGAGAATGCTGTCAATGTACTTCTCGAATGCCTCTTGAGCCTTGTCCTGCTGCTTGGGGTCCAGTAATATGACACCCTTCGAACCACCCTCGGGTATGTCCTTGTTCTTGCGTTGCTGGGTACTGGCCAAACCGTAATTCTCGTCAAAGAGGTTTCGGGCGTTGATCCCGTAAGCCTCCTTGCTCCGCGATTTCACGATTCGGATGCCACCGCGCGAGATGTCACGGAATCTGAGGTGAAAGCCGCGAGACTCGGCACCAATCACAAGAAACATGCCATAAAGCCTGCGAGGATACTCGACCTCTGGCAGGAAGGCAGGGTCCAGCCGGAAGCTGAGCGCCACCTTGGTTGGAGTGAAATAGTTGGTCTTGAGAATGGCGTTGTTGAAAACCCTAAATGCAGTCATTACCATCTCATCGTGTTCGTTGGAGACCGTCTTCGAGATCTTGTCCTGGAGGTTGTCATCCGAGAGAACTTCAACCACGGGCGTCGGGGCAATGGCTGGCTTCTCATGCTCGTAGCTGGAGCTCAGATGCACGTCGGCGAATGAGGCATACAAGAGTCTGACGAGTTCCGGATACGTTTGAATGATCTCGAGTATGTAATCGGGGGTGAAGGTTTCGGTGCGAAGCCTGCGCTTGAGCTTGTTGAGAAGAGCAGCCTCAGCAGTATTGCTTGAATCCAACAACTCCGATAGCGATGCGTACTCGGGCCCCAGCCGATTGAGGAAATGTTGAACAAATACCCAAGCAGAGTGTGCATAGACGGCTTCTTGAAGGCTCAAATCGCCGACGGCGAACAGGTTATGGAACTTGTTTTGGGGCAAGCAGTAAAGGAGTGAAATTTCCTTGGTGATCTGATGGATGGATTCCTCGATTGGCGGGAAAAACCCTTGAACGTGCGGGGCAGGTCGGAGGTATATACTCATGACGGTGATGCCATTCGAAAACTGCTCCACGTACTTTCTGGAACTGGTGATCCCGTAGTAGTGATAGAGGTCGCTGAGGGCCGAGAACATCCCCCGGGCTGTGCGCGTGCGAAAGGCAACAACCAAACGTTTTTCAGCTAAACCTTCGATGTCGAATATCTCGATTACTGGGCCTGTTCTATTGACTGCGTACTCGATGATCTCCTGATAAAGTTGCTTGGTGTTCTCAGTCGCCTTCTGCCAGAAGCCGACGTCTGATATGAGCTCGATGTTGGTCTCCTTAGGATCCGTGTCCTCGACTCTCTGCTTGAACTGGCATTGATAGACGAAATAGCATCGAAGAGTGGCCTTTGACGAGGGACTGGCACCGATGACAGCCGGTGAGCGGAAAGTCTCGACTCGGTACTTTGTCTTGCCCTGGTGATCCAGATATTTTGCCTCAAGGCGTGATTCGTATCGTGGACCACCAACATTGCCCTTGCCAGGCTCGCTAGTGTCAATGTAGATGGCGTGATCGTTTGCTTCCATATCAAGGCGAATCTCTTCTCGTTTATCTTCTCTAGAAAAAGCAGCCACTTTGGCGGCATAGAGAGACGTTATGTGGGTAGCGATGACATCCGGCGTCTCGATACGGAAGTACACATCATCAATGCCCAGCTGCTCATAAAACCACCGAATTTGCTCTTCTGCAAGAGCTTCGGGGATGAACCCAGCCTTTTGAATGAGGGCCTTGACTGTAGACCGGCTCACATTAGCTGAGTCCATATAGCGCGTGCACAATAGACTCACCACTTTGCATCTGCTCGAGCTTTCCAGTGAACTCGGGGGCAACATAATCGATCGTTGCCGGCCGGAGCGTTCTGTGGCCACCGCCATTGAGTGAGGGAGAGAGCGGAACACTAAAGTGAGTTGGCTGCGGCGATGGACCCCGGCTAGAGTCCTCGGACTGTATGCTAGCCAGAGGCTTGGGCTTCAAGGCTGGTGCGTCCATGTTGCGCTCGACTAGTAACTACCAATATCAGTCAGCAACAAATAGCAGGTTAATCGTGATGATCGATATATTCATCAGGCGGCCCGAGTAGGGGAGCAGAATCGCGACATGAGCAGACTACAAAGAGACAAGGGAGCTCATCAAGTCGACCAGTCGAGTTGGACGGGGCAGTATATCTTAAGCAGCGCGTCTAGGTTGCTGCTATATGGAGAAAGGGGGCAGGGATCCAGCAAAGAATCTGGACGGCTTACCTGATCGTGGAAAGATTTGTTTATTGCACGGCCGACAGGGCTTGTCCCGACTGAGGTGTTTCGAGATGCGGGCTGTTCATTAACGACAGGAATAGCAAGCCCCAAGTCGTTTGAGGAATCGTTGAAGCGGTTCAGTGGAAATGTACTACTGGAGGACAGTGATGCAATTAGCTCTGGCTTTTGCGCGCCGCGCCGACAATGGCAGTAGTTGTGTGAAGGCTTACCGCGGAAATGTTCAAAATCGCGATAGATATAATGAATTGATGAACAGCCGTGACGAGGTCGAGCTAATCAATATAGCAATTCTGTGGGCACTATGACAGTAAATGTATTAGTCCCGGATCAAGTCATATTTGGAACGCACAAGGACCTCCGTTTGACGTCGGGTCTCGGCACCGCGCGAAGCGAAATGCGACACAACAGTGACGCAACTCATGGAGGGGTGCAGAGCCGGATGAGGTAGCAACAACAGACGGCTAGCTTCTCGAGCGCAAAAAGGCCAGGCAAAAAGAGAGTGGAAGTGCAGGGGGCTTACCGAAAGCGCAATGACGACTCCGGCTTAGGATGACGATTTTAGTGGCTTGATAGGGTGAGACAGAGACCAATCTTTGGACTGAAGAATCCGTATCCGAGGAGAAATACGAAGTGTCGGAGCGATTGAGCAAGATGACGCACAATCAAAGGGGATGAAAAGGTGAAGAAGTAAAGAATAGGTTCAATAGGGAAACGGGTTAGAAGGTGAAAGGGTCAAGGCGTCGGCGTCTCGAGTAAATAGCGATAGCCACTATCAAGATAATGCAATAGGAAAATCAGGATCGAACAAGTGCCAATTGGCAACGAAGACGAGGATGCAGATCATCTGTATGCTCACGTTCCAGGCAGGGGCAGAGAAAACTGGAACAAGGCGACGATGGCTTTAAGTAGTTAAATTGATTACGGCTAGACGTCACCACGCGAGACTTCCGGAGTCGTCTCGCTTTTCTTGCCCCATCCATCATGGGAACAAGAATCTCGACGACTGTTTCCGCATGGCAACCAATCCCGAGATAGAAACCAGTAAGCGCGGGGCAGGAGGTAGACCCCTCGTACCTGCCGCCGCCGCCTCTGTTGGGGTGGGTCGAGATGGCAGGAGGAACCAAGACTTACAGGTAGGGGTGGCCACTGCAGGCCCACCCTTGGCCGGAATCCGGAGTGGCACAGTGGTTCTATTTTCGCACAGTGGTGACCCAGTGGTGACCACCTGCAGGCTGCCATGTCACCGCGATCAATCTGGCCCGAATCGGTTGTCTGTCCTCCCCGCCTTTCCCGAGATAATTGATCTGTAAGGTAATAATGCTTTTCAGCAAACATATCGCTAGGTGCATGTTCTATTCTACCTGTATCTTGCAGAGGGTGTCGAGCTCGAAAAATCTTTGCGCCCACATCCCTGTATCAAGGTAGCTAAACGTAATTACAACTACGTACATACGCCCAATGGGGCCATGTTGTCGTCACGATCGTGATGACCATTGCTGGGACACTTTTGCACTGTGAGAGTGAATAGGTAGACAGTGCGACCCCGGACTGTCTCGTCGATTTTTTCCTTCCCCCAAGCGCAAGGCCGCGGCAACGCCAAGAGACCACCAGCGGCTGGCCCAGACGTTTGGTTCCTGGCCGCGGCGTCAGGTACGGGCGGTGTGCTCTCAAGGCAGACGCACAGTGGCACAGAGAGGGGCGGCCTCCCTGACGGCTGCAGGCAGCTGGCCCCTGTGGAGAATGCGATCCGTCTCTGCTCACACTGTGCTCAAAATTTTCTCCTACGAGGAGGATCCGAAGCGCATGTGCGAGAGATAACTTGTGTCTGCGCCAACGTATTACTAGTAGTCACTAGTAGTTTGGTAGCAGGTGTCTAAGTGGCAGGTCCTGCTCGAGGCCATTGAGAGATCTCCAGGGATACGGAATATTTCTTTCTTTTCGTTACTAATAAGTTAGGCCGGCTATTCGAGGTTCGGCATCCGCACGTTCCTCTCCGGGGCTCTCTCTCGCTGCGAGACTGTGGGAGCTGCGCTAAGCCCCGGACCTCGTGCCCCCCTCCCCCGGGGGCATTGTTGAGAATTGGCGCCCAGACACATCAGCAGACAGGTCAGAGACTTCTTGCTCCAAATTAAGACAGCCGCTCCCAATGCAGAATTGGGTCTCTAGCGTGGTGGGATATCGTGGCACCAACGACAGGGCGTCGCTTTTCAGCTGGCCGATTACTGGCATTTTGCGCTGAACCGTAATTGACTCTTTGGCCCTCCTGATCGTATCGCCAATCACGATGGCGAGACTGAACCAACCGAGTAAATTGTTGATGTACGTACAAGTATGTTTGTGCATACTCGGATTCATAGACGTCTGTGTATCTGTACTTGCACTTACGGAGTACACACACACAGATTACAGTTAGGTACAAGTACTCGTGTCGGCGTGCGCTGTGAACGGACAGGGATCCGGCCAACAGGCAACCTGCTCCGATTTGTTCTTTTCTTCTAGAACAAGGCAGCCGCCCACCCTGCCGTGCCTGCCTTGGGAGCCGATCGGCCTTTAATCGCCCGTTAAGTACACAGGTATACTCCGTACGGCAACAGCAATTACCAGCCAATTTACTAGGAATGATGTGGCATAAACTCTGGACTTTGCAGAATCGTTGCCGTCTCACGCCATCGCCAGGGTCCGGTCAAGGACAAAACTTGGCAGCGATGCCCAGATAATTCCTGTAAACGAACATGATGCGGCTGGGCAACGGCGGCACGATCCAGGATTCCTCGTGGATCGCCGGATGCATTCCTCCTGGTCTGCAATGGTAGCCAATCACAACGTGAGCCGCTGATGAACCTGGGAACACTAGTCATGAGCTTAACGAAAGGTGGTTCTTGTGACACGTATAATATTCAACACGGTCTGCCCATGAAGACTTCGGGCGCTTGCTGATACAGAGAGAATTCAACGGCCAATGCTTACACGAGGAGAAGGTCTACTACCGGACGAATTCCGGACGAGGGAGTGCATGCCACTCATGGACCGTTCCGACGCTGCATGCAGAATGCACGCGACCTATCAATACAAAGCCTAAGGTGTCGAGGACCGATTATGTAATTGGCCTCAAGGCCAGCAAAGTTGGACGAGTTCCGTTGACGATGTCCAAATGCAGTTGGCGCGAGGGCTCGATGGAGGTTTCCATTACCCCATTGCACCCGCAGCTTTTGCGTATACCATGTTTCCATTACCCCCGTTTTACTTGATATATACCATCGTCTCGGCTGTTGTTGAAGTTGTTTTCTCTTTTTGCAAATATGCTTGCTGAGCTGAGCAATCTCGCCGAGATGCAAGACGAGCGCGTGAGCAGTCTTTCCCTCGAATATGAAGTCTCGAACATGGACACGCGTGCTCGTGAGCTTGAAACACGTGTTGTTTACGAACAATCACGTAAAAAATTGGAGGAGCAGCGGCAATCTCGGGTCTTTCCAAAACAGTAATTCTTTTACCGGTGAGAAGACGGGACGATGTTTCTACACGTACATAGTGAGGTCGAAGGGAAGGAGAGACGTCGCTATCGGGTAGACTAGCTGACTTGTGTAAGTCAGTCCTCTTCGGTGATCCATCATTGTTGACGGATGTTTCTTGAAGTCCTCGACTGTGACGTGCATTTCTTCACTAATTTGGGCATGGCTACGCTGTGTTACTCTGACCCATCTGAGCACATAAGAAGAGTCAACGGGCTTGGTTGACAGATTGGTACGATGTTTGTCTGAACTCACTGCAACTCGACGCGACGAGATGCCGCTTTTTCCGAATGCACTCTCACAACTTACCTTTCTCGCTTATTCCCTGCAACGTGATACAGTTTCAGCGTGGCCAGACCGCTCAAAGAGGTTGCGCTGCTACTACGGTGACAGGCTTGGCGAGCCCGCGGCCATGCAGAGCCTGAAGCAGCAAATACTGGTAGAGGAGAGGACTGACGATTGACCAATGTCCCCGCTCTCCCACAATTCAGGTTGGCGGGGCTCAGCCCCGGCGCTGTGGCACAGTGGGTGGCAGGCGTTGCAGGGTCAATCGTGTACGGAGTATTACTACTACAGAACACTGAACAATGTTCAATGCTTGTTTTGCTTGTCGACCCACTGTACACATGTACACACACCTGTTCCGAGGACCCGATCTCTCAAGTACACAGTATCGTATCCATCATCCCTTTAGAGCTTTTAAGGGAGCTTTCAGGTCACTTTCAAGGATTCGAGCGAATAAGCTAAGCCTAAAATAGCGGTACTTTAACTACTATATAAAATACACTATATAAGAAGTCATCGAGCTACACAGACGCTACATCGTACACGCTAGGCTGAACCGCGTTTTTGGGGCTAAAATGCGTGGCGAATTCATATGAAGATGTACTATGCAGTATATCTATCAACATGGGGCTTCTACAAAAAAGCTCCCTTAAAAGCTCTAAAGGGATAGTACATAAGACACATCACCTCCCGACATTGCAACATGTCACGAGGACTCTCTGTTTTTAGAGAGAAAACAGTCACGCAACTGGAATCCATATAGGAGGCCACGGAGGCTACGATCAAGTGATTTCGTGATCCTCGCTCCCCCTATGTAAGTACATTCTTGCCTGCCGGCCCCCCACAACGGCTCACCAAAAATGGACGAACCAGCGACTCGTGCCCGCCGCGGACAAGGTTCGCGAAACCTCACCGTTGGCCTCGTGACCCGTCAGCCCGTCTCCGTTTTTACGTACAAGTATATTCGGGATCTCGCAAACCCTTCGGTGGGTTGCCGGGGTTCGGATCGAGCACATCATCAGCGACCTAATCACGTAAGCGTACTAACTCGATTCGCTGTCTAACTGCTTCTCTCTCGATTTTGTTTATTTTTACAAACGGTGCATTGCCGTGTCCACGTGTAAATAGCTCCGTCATCATGTGCAGTACCAGCAGCACCTACCGGTTACCTGCAGGGGAAAGCCCGTATTTGGGAACAGTGCAGTGACCGCTGCATGCTGAAGCTGGAGGCACGGTAGTCAGATGTATGTACAGTAATAAAAGGTAGGCACTGCCGTGAAAGAGCCGTAATGTCAAACGAGTGGAAGTTGTCAAAGGAGTATTGTACTGAAAATAGCCTATAAACAACTGATGCTGCTATTCATCTTGTAGGTGCCGTTTGAAGCCCACTTTCGAAGCCAACACAGTGCTGAGTCTATTTTGGCTTGCCGCTCTATATCCCACTCTCCTTGCGAGATTCAGGCTTATCCTGGCAGGTGCTCTGCCTGTACTACCGCTATGATGTTGGTATTACGTACAGACTCCTCCGTATATGTAGGTAGTCACCGTTTGCTCGCACGGTGCATGAAATGGCTAACTCAACATGCATCTTCCTCGCACATCTTTTGATCTGGAGAAGAATCCCATGTCGGTCCGGTCCGATCACCCTGAAAGCAAGCTTACTTCTCACACACATTGCTATCATGGCCAAAAGCAGTCTGTAAGGGCTGGCAGCGGGTCCCCATGATGGTATGCCTTCTTGGTACCCAAAGACAGAACCTCCTTCTGCGGGATACCTGGATCCCGCCCGTCTGTGTTAGAGATGCCTCCGTAGAGCCAACGACGCTTCAAATTCCCATGTTGCCGCATCAGACCAATGCCGCGGTGACAATTCTGTCCATGTAGATGCTGCCTGGAAGAATGAGAAAGAGCCAGTTCTTGCGTCTGCCTTGAAGCCCTCGAAAGTGTTCGTGACGATTAGTACATAATGATCACCTGACAGGTGGTGCCGGGTAAACCTCGAAGAATGGCGCAGCCCACTTTTCTGGCCCGATGATTGGCGCGTCCAACCAAATCCAAGCCAATTTTTTTGGTCGAGCTGCTGCTGGTATCAAGTCCTACGACATATCATTCATAACGTACTTCGCCCAAGACAACGGTTCCTTCACCATCGACGTCTGACGAAACACTCTGATCGTATCATTGCGTCGGGGATACCCTTGTGATCGCAATACGCCCATATCTTGGCTCTTCTGGACACGTCATTTTCCATCTGCGTCATCGTCTCGCTTCTAAACTCTGCGACATCCCTTTTCGGGAGCATCGCCAAAAGGGGCTTCTGGTCACTCTCTCTTCCTGAGCAAAGCAATTGGCCTTCTCAACCTGCTCTCCCTCAAATCTCCAAACCCCTCTTGAACCGCCAAGATGGTCACCTTAACCGAAGTTGAAGACGAGCACTTCCAGTCCACCCAGGCTGGTCCCGAAGTCGACGAGGAGGACTTTACCGATACAGGTTTGTACTCTGTGACATCCAAAGCATCCGGTGATACAGCGCAGAAACTGATTTTCTCTGAATTCAACAGACTCCGAGATCTCCAACGACTCAGACTTTGACCCCCTGAACGAAACCTTCACCGACCGCCTCTACGCCCTAAAAGACATCGTCCCTCCCACGACTCGCGGTTGGATCTCTAGTCGCGTCAACACCATCTCTAGCAAAGCTTGGAGCGTGCTCTCCTTTAGCGGCAAAGGCGCTTGGGTCATCACCACTTCGGCCCTCTTCTTCGGCGTCCCGTTCGCGTTGAGTTTCGCCGAAGATCAGCAGCTCTCGGCCATGGAGCAGGAATATAACATGCGTCAGGCAGGCGGAGAGCTGTTGACGGCGGGCACTGCGGAAGGGGGCACTGCTGATAAGGTGAACGCAGCGTTGGGAGATGGTCAGGCCAAGCCTGCTTTGTGAGCATCGCCTGCCTGGGGCGAGAGGAACACTCGGTGCTGGTGGCCTCTCGTGCTTGTGTACGAGTAGAAATGGGAAAAGGAGGGCTTGAGATGGAAGTGGCAGGGGCTGATGGGGCGACGGCTACTGGCTGGCAACATATGCTTGGCTTTGTATAGGTGCACAGTTGGGATGGAAGTGCAGTCATGATAACATTTAAGATTGTAGCAGCATGTATGATTCGGTTCAATCCCAGCTTACTTGATACGTATACAATGAGTGCTGGTCAATTTATCTCGCATATAGACCCTTTCTACAACGAAATGATGGAATGCTGCAAGTGCTTTATGGCAGCTCTGAATCTATCTAATCTCACGTTCGCCCACGTTGAAGGCGGAGGCAGATGTCTCTGCAACAGTTACCGAATGTAGCGGTCGTCATTACACTTTAACTATCAGGCTATCAACGTTTTTGCTATGATATTGCGGAAAGCAAGGAAGCGTGGTTTAGAAAAACCGAAACGGGGGTACTATTGTGCATGAAGTGGAGAGCTCCCTGAGCCATCGACGTCGAACACTGGGAGAGGAACAGGAGAATTAAAACGCCCAGTCCGCATTGGAACCAACGTCCAATCATTTTGTCGTTTTCACACGGTGGCGGTATTGAAGCCAGCACACAACCACGGCATAAAGAAAAAGGGCTGCCTCAGCTTGCTCAGTGATGACTTCCCTGCGGCGGAGTGTCAAGATCCACGTCCAGCACCATCGTCCTGTGTGCCTGACTGTCGTTGACCAACTGTCTGAAAAACTTGCTGGCACGCTCACTCTCACCCTTCACCTTGGCAGTTTCGTCACGTCGAGTGCCCAGGTCCTTGACACTGCGATCCAGGCCTACGCGTAGACTGTCTGCGGGCAGACCAAGGACTCTCCTCACGGATGATGAAATTCGCGCGGCGTTGGTGTGGACGTAGTCGAGTTCGGCGAGCTGTGTGGATATCTTGCTGGCGAGACGAGGGGGAAGTGAGTTGGGGATCTGTTGGAGAATATAGGCGGATGCTGCGAGGGCTAGATGACGTGAAAATGGCCATTAGTGATCATGCTAGGGTTACTGCTCTGGTTGGGGTTTGTCGTTAACTTACCAGCCAGGACGATTCCTGGCAGGATCATCTGCCTTAGATTCTTGCTGCTTAGCATGCGCGACGCCGTGAGCGCCTGATCCATCCATGTGTTGACGCCCAGCATGCGCGGCACGACAGCCCCCGCAACTGTGAGCGCCATTCCCGTGCCCGCGACCTTCTCCTGGCTCTGCAACAGCGTCGACCAATCGACAAAATCCCACAGCTCGGTTGGCACATGGACCTGGCGAGCGAGGGCATCACGTTTCCGCCGGAACATGACGTCGGGTCTGAAATGTAGGTTCTGAAACTCGTCGCCGACGTGAAGTAGGCCGAGTTGCTTGATGACGTTGACACCCTCGACCGTTCGTTCACGCGCGCGGTCTTCGCAGAGTGTGACGGCCTCGGCTATCTGCGTAAGCATAGCCTCCTTCAACTCGTCGGCGTACTGGAATGCACTAAAGAATCCCGGATATGGCACATCGTAATTGGTGCTCCCAGCGTGTGCGATGGCTGCGTTGAGCTGTCCGCGGGTCTGGTCGTAGACGTCCTTGCAAGTATCTTCGATGTTGCGATCTACTTGCTCGCCAACCTCTGACTTGGCCTTTTTGCTTGACTCGAGTTGGGGCTCAATCTCTTGCAGCTCGCGTGTGACTCGCTCCAGCTCTGATCCGGCGACTTCCTCGTTGACGGTTGCTAAAGTATGCACATCATTCAGGATATTCAGGAGATAGGTTCTGGCTGGCGCTAGCTTGGAACGAGCTCTCTTTTCGAGGACAAAGCGTCGTAGGGACTGCTCGAGAGCTTCAAAATCCCGAATCTTGTCCATATCTTTGCCTTTGCCCTTGCTGTCATCGTGATCCGGGTCGTCCCCACCGCCGCCACCTCCCCCCCCTGAGCTGCTGCCACTTCCCTGCCCCCCGAACGAGCCGGGTGGCGATGGTCCCACAGGCACGGCGTTGCTCGAGACGAAGTGGACGAGCTCCGAGGACTCTTTGTGTGTTCGAGGGCTGAATCCAGCGACTTTATCCATGATGAGCTTTTGGCATCGCTCCTTGTCCCGTATGTTGTCGTAGCCGTTGACAACAATGAACAGATATGCCTTTTCGGCCGCAGCAGCCCAGATAAACTCGGATGCAGACTGTGTGAAATGATTCGCCGCGGAGACAACAAACACTACCACGTCGATCTCCTCTTGTCGTGCGAAAATGGCAGTGGTCTGTACGCTGTCCGAGTTGAGACCTGGTGCATCGATGAGGGCAATGTCGACCACCCCATTGTTGAGAAGCGACTCGTCGATGGTTCGTGTGTCTTTGACGTATATCTTGCACTGCGTATAGTTCTCATTGTCGACTACAATGCTCTCCAAACTATTCAAAGGAAAGACGTCGTAGGTAGATTCGTTGTTTCGACTGTAGGTGGCGTCCTTGTGTACGGCATGTACCTCCTCGATGCCCGCATTTTCCCGTGCGTCCAACACTTCGCAGAAGATGGCGGTGCAGGGTTGTTGATCTACAGGTAATATCTTGCGTCGCAGAAGGGCGTTGCAGAATGTCGACTTGCCCGCGTTGAGATCACCGGTAACGAGAACCTTGCTGGATGTATCCTCGATGCGTTCGCGTAGGGACAACAGATGCTTGATACTGGATCTGATCTTCCCGTCCAACAGAGATGCCACAGAACTCTTCTCCAGCGAGTGTACCAGCTCGACCTGATGTAATGCGCCCAACTTCAGATCGAGCTTAAGTATCGAGAATTCCTGGGCGATTTGTGGTGAGACGAGACGAGGTTCGGGGATAGAACGGGCTTCAGCGGTTCGACTGGATTCGGCAGGGGCATTCACACCCGTCGTCATAGATCTTCGAAGGCTCGGTGGAGGAGGAGGAGTCTCGTGTGAAGAACCTGGACGTTGTCCCATTACCGATTGCGTCCGGGGTAAACCGCTGGCTAGATGTGGCCGTTCGACCGATGATGTGGTTTCGGCTCGCTGAATAGAGGGGTAGTGCGCAGGCCATAGCGTATTCATATCCTGAAGGTTACGAAGCAAATCTAGCACCTCATTGATGGAGCGTCCCAGCTTTGCGCGTTGCGCATTGTACCACATCTGGTGAAGCGCACCAGACTGGGGGCGAGTAGCATAATGCGAGGCGGGATCCCAAGCGGTTGTCTTGGGCGCTGCATGGTCATCGCCTACGACACTACCGCCATAACCGGAGTCGGCATCTAGCAGACTCTGAAGCCGTGCTGCATGTTCCGAGGCTGAACCCGAGCCGACGGTCATGTAGTTGGGTTGTGAGGGTGGCGACGATGAGTTATCGTGTGGCGTGTCGGGGATAGGTTCTTGGCGAGCCGGGGCCTTGTCCTTCCCGGCGAAGTAATCCTGGTTCATCGTGAAGACTGTGGCTCGCGCAGCATGATGAAGCTGCGCGTAATGGAACAAGATTGTTGGAGAAAAGGGCGTGGTGTGGTGATGTCAGTGATTAACAATGCACATGTTTTAGGAGAGTCGACATGATTTGCGGACGCAGAGGCAAATTTGGGGGGGCTTGACTTGTCTGCAGAAGCGCGTTGATTGGCTTGGGAAACGGGTAGCAATACCGGGACGGAGCACCTGATGCCTTGTTAGCCTGCTGGCATGGTCCCGCTCGCAGGTACTGAATACCATCGGAAACTCTTGTTATCTTTATCTTATCATGTCCTTGGTTCGGCGCATGTACCTCTAGGTCCCCTCAGCTCCGAGCCTGCGGTTAGCGTAGCCAAGTCGATCGTCGCCCAACCACAAGCCGATGAGACGATACCCAGAGTTACAAGAACAACAGCCCCCCTGCCAATGTAACCTAAACCTTGACCTCACATGTGCTGGAGGTCGTCAGCAGTTACGTACGAAGGAGTCCAACAAGGACAACCCTAATGACCATCGAATTTATCGCGACGAATCATCGTGGACGACGACTTTCTTTCCAACTCAAGCGAACAATGCACGAGCGGCTCTCAGAGCGCTCAGTCATCCACATTAAACCATCATGAATGTCTGTCGACGGTTCCCCCGACTGGTATGCAATGACAATACACTGATAGCAATATGAAGATCTTGGAATGGGCCTTTGGCAAGCGCATGACGCCTGCGGAGCGTCTTCGTAAGAACCAGCGCATGCTCGATAAAGCAATACGGGAACTCGACCAAACTCGGGTCAAGCTGGAAAAACAGGAGAAGACGTTAATACAGCAAATCAAGACAAGTGCCAAGAACGGACAGATGGGCGCATGCAAGATCCAAGCCAAAGATCTGGTACGAACGCGGCGGTACATTGAAAAATTCTTTGCTATGCGAAGTCAGCTACAGAAGATTTCCCTGCGGCTTCAGGTACGATAGCGCATGCGCCTCTTGGAAGAGGCTCGGCCAAGTACTGAATTTATGTTGCGCAGACATATCGAACGAACGAACAAATGATGCAAGCAATGAAAGGCGCTACCATGGCGTTGGGAAGCATGAATAAGTCAATGAATCTACCCCAGCTTCAACGGATTGCAATGGAATTTGAGAGGGAGAACGACATCATGGAGCAGCGACAAGAGATGATGGATGATGCTGTGGACGATGCTATGGATGTCGGGGTAGAAGAGGAAGGAGACGAGGTGGTAGATCAAGTCTTGGAAGAAATCGGAATCGACTTCAATCAAGCGGTAAGACATGTTCATGGCCTGGAAGCTTACTTAGGATGCGCGGAGCTAACGAGGCAAACAGCTTGGTGAAACGCCGACGACGATCGGAAATCCAGCTGTATCGGAAGGCAAAATCGCGCAACCTGTTGGAAGTGGCATTACTGGAGGAGGTGACCCTGTCGATGACGACCTGCAGGCCCGGCTCGACAGCCTGAAGAAGTAGCGCGACGCAATCAACTCAAGTTTGGCAGCCTCTTACTACATTCCCAACACGATCACCAACGAGCTTCGGCGAACTTTAGAACATGAGATGTGCGTTTGTCGGACAGTAACGGGTAGAAGTCGGGACATCCCAGCTCAAGATGGGACAGATATGGACGTCATACTGGGCTCCCGATAGTGATTTTCAATGATACTCGGGCTCTTGTCGACGATGCACAAAATCCAATCACGATTGTCACCTCATGAGAGCAATGGTAGATGTGATAGGAGTTCATCCAATGCTCAAGTCTGCCAACGGACAGTTGAAAGAAAGACACCAGTCCCAAGGCTTGCGGCATGAGCCTTGCTACTATCTGGTGCTTGAAAGGTCTATTGGCTTGCGCTGGCGAACACCGGTATCCTACGTGATGCTCTGTATCCTTTTTATACACCTCGAAGAAACCGTGATCATGAATAGCAACGAATTGAATATAGAAGATAGCAGAAAGTACGATACCGCCTGTGCAGCCTTTGCTTGCCTGACGTGACGACAAGATGGCAAAACCTCGAATCGGCACGTGCTCGATGCTATGACATTGTGATTTGGAGACGTAGAGATTTGGGTACAACTGTCATTACTACTACCTAGCGGCGTTTGGGTGTTTTGAGACTATCAATGGTTGTTAGATTCAATGATTGTGGCATCATTGGATTTGACAACAACCTTGTATGACTGCAATGCTTGTAGGTGTTCAATGCGCTGCCGGGATCAAGGCTCTTGTTGGCACGTATTATGCTGTTGATCTTACTCACACTTGTATTACTCTAGTAGAGGACTTGGCACAAACAGCCAAAGGCACGGCAGCCCGAGGCAAGTACGGCAGGCCCGGCCAGAGGTAGTCACCCTGGCCACTGCCAAACGGATTGTAAATAACACAAGCATTCCTATAATGACATTAGCTATGTGCATACTTATAATAGTAATATGCATGCAATACATCAAGAGCGCTATAACCTACAAGTATATAAGCTGTCTTGAACTGTTATACAATACTAGCGTAGATATTGTATTGTATACAAGCAAGGTTGTTGATACGGAATGCTTGTGGAGTGCTGTTACGCTCCCACGGCTCCCAATGATAACCACGACGGTTATACAGATGCCTAAAACCGATGATCCTGCTAAGTAGTACTTACCTGAAGTTGTAGGCATAGAGTACATGCAAGGAGTACGTGGCAGGTGCTGTTGCGTATGTCAAGTCTCGTTGACGAGTCTGATGACTGGCGGTAGCAACTGCACGTCGGCCGCCGCACATACCTCCCCAAGCCCCTACGTACTAGGGATACATGTACGTTGTAGAGTATTTACTGTAGTAGGTAGGGTCTGGTGCACTCCACATAGCGATACGGACGGTTCCCAGCTTCCCTTGCCGTTCCAACGGTCGGGCCTCCCCCGTACGAGCACGTTAGAGTTGATGCCTTGTCACTCTGGGGAGGGGGGACCCCTCTGGACCCTCGCCCCAGCTTCCGGCGAAGCCTCTCTCCCCTCTGTTCGTCATCCTCTCCCGTCGAACGAGAGTCTGCGCACAGTCTTGCCCCCTCCTCCCCATATTTCTCCTGCATTTGATCTGCGCTAGAAGCCAAACACTAAATGCCCACGACGTCCCTGGCATTCGACTCACATGAACACAACAACCTCTCGTCGTCATCCGTCGGAACCTCCCTCAAGCCCCGTCTATCCGACCCGTCACTCGTTGAGTGTGACTCGAGTGGGCACTATCTTTATCAGTGCTTTCCGGAGCAAACAAGCAGAACGCTGATTGAGGACGGAGCTTCGTCCTGTGCTTCCGAGTAGCTCCGTTGCCTCCCGCCCAGGGCCATACCTGGCCATCGTGCCCTCTCGAAAAGACTTAAGGTATGGAAACGTCTTGTCCTCTTGTCTCGCTTCTGTTACTGTTCCGCTGTTCAAGTTTGTTTATGTGGCGATGGTCTTTGTTCCGTTTCTCTCCTGTTGGCCCAAGTGGCTGTCTTCCAATCACCGAGCAAGCAAACAACCCCCTGACTGTTATTCGTGATTCACATATATGTGCTGTCTGGACACTCTGTGTTCGCCGTGGGCGGCAGTCTAACAAGGACGAGAAGCTTGGGGGCTAGGACCTATCTCTATTTCTGGGCCTCCCTTTCCTTGTCAAGCCTGTTCTTCTTATCCTTTGTCCTCCCCCCTGGTCAACATCCAGAAGCCACTGACACAAAATCGTCTCTAGGATTCACTGGCGATTTCACATCAACAGGTAGAGGTGCTGACTCTTCCTCTTCGGTGATTCAGCATTGCTTTTCCGGCTACGCCCCTGTGCACCGCGATCCGAATCTCGGAGCAGATAGGACACCGTCCTCCGTCACCGTCGCCCTCGACAACTACTTGATCAATTTTGTTCGTCGACGACACTGCAAGCCCTTCCTTCATTTGACTGCAACAGTCTCGTTCCTCTGCATCGGCTCACCACCGTCATTCCACAAAACTGGCAGGCAACAAACATCGCAGTCTCTCCTTGCAAGGAGGCGGCCTGCTGAATAGAATGTTTGGCGGGAGCTCTTCAGCGTCAAAGCCGGAAAGCGAGTCAACGGCTCAAACAAAGAGCCCGTCTCCGGAGCCAAGCCCCAAACCGATTGCCGCAAACCCTACCGCCGCGCCCGAGACAACGGGAGGCGAGAAGCGCAGCGGCAATAGCAGCCCCCCTACCCGAAGCGATAATGGTGCGTCGATGGACAAGAAGCGCAGGAGTAGCGGCGTTGGAAGCAAAGCGAGCAGCCTCCTGGCATCGGCAAAGAATACGCTCAACTTCCAGGTCGGTCGCAACAGCTCGGATTTGAGCGCGCAGTCGCCCTTACAGAAGCTGGGTAAGCAGGATTTTGCCTTGGCCGTACCTCAGGGCCAGCACAACAATTCAGCGGGTGAATCAGTGCCTGGGCCCAAGTCGACCTTTCGTGTTGGCGTTTGGGAAGATAGAAATAAGAAATGTCGTCGGACCATGGAGGACACGCATGCATTCTTGTACAATTTCCTTGCTACGCCCTCACATACAAGCAGCGATGCGGAGAAAAGCAAGCGAAATCTCAGCGACGTCGATGCAACCGGCCAAGAGATGATAGAGTCGGACAATGGATACTTTGCGATATTTGATGGACACGCCGGTACTTTCGCCGCGGATTGGTGTGGCAAAAAGCTCCATATCATCTTGGAAGACACGATACGCAAGCACCCAACCTCGGCGATCCCCGAGTTGCTGGACCAAACGTTTACCTCGGTTGATGCTCAGCTGGAAAAGCTGCCACTTAAGAACAGCGGCTGCACGGCTGCCATTGCTGTTCTCCGCTGGGAAGAGCGTGTGCCCAGCGATAAGTCCGCTACCGGATCCCAGCCCATGGCGGTCAAGGCAGCAGCGGCCGCGCGGAATGAGACGCCTCCCTCAGAAGGCGAAGTCACGCCCTTATCGTCTGGCAGAGATGCGGCGAAAACGTCTACAGATGAAAAGCCAAAGACGAAATCAGCACCGTTGTCGAGCCGGCAGCGGGTTCTCTACACGGCGAACGTCGGAGATGCGCGAATTATACTATGTCGTGGTGGTAAGGCACTGCGACTGTCTTACGATCACAAGGGAAGCGACGAGAACGAAGGAAAGCGAATTTCCAATGCTGGTGGACTCATTTTGAATAATCGAGTGAATGGTGTCTTGGCCGTCACCCGTGCGCTTGGTGACGCTTACATGAAGGAGCTTGTCACGGGCCACCCATACACGACCGAGACGGTCATCCAGCCTGATCTTGACGAATTCATGATTATCGCTTGTGATGGGGTACGTTTTTCTATTCTACAGTTGGTTTGGGCCTTATATATGCTAACCACAGGGGCTGGACAGTTGTGGGACGTCTGCAGTGACCAGGAGGCGGTCGATCTTGTACGGAACACGGAAGATCCGGCGGCGGCGGCCAAGTTCCTCGTCGACCATGCGCTCGGCCGCTTCAGCACGGACAACTTGTCGTGTATGATTATTCGCTTTCACAAGGAGACGACTGTTCAGGGCCAGAGCACCAAAGGAAGCACGGTGGAGCCGGACGGCACCTTGGTCAAAGTCAGCGAGGTGGACAAGATCGTTCGAGACACGAAGCAGCGGATCGCAGATGGCACTTCTCCGGCCATTGGCGTGTCTGCCAGCAACAGCGGACGCGGATACGACTCGGTACCGGTAGAGGGCAGCGATTTTGTCCCAACAGCATTGGTTGAGGCGGTAGAGGAGGAACCTCCAGCACTGGCAGGAGGCAATGACGGCCCTGAAGCGTCGCAGGCGGCAGCAGAAGCGGGTCAACAGGCGGCAGAGCACAGGGAGTTGAAGAAGGAGTCAGAAGCATAGTGAATAGGTAGGCTTGTCACCGCTGAGTATACGCCCGAGATCATGTTTATGAATTGTTATGGTAGCACCATTGGGGACGAAACAAAAGCCGCTATTGCTTTGCAAGCCTCGGCTTCGCTAGCTTAGTAGCTAGGGAGCGAAGAGAAGAGAAGCGCAATGAATGTCTGTTGTGGGATTCGACAGTACATAATATTACAAGGTTGGGCCCAAGCCGATCCCGATACGGACAGCGTGCGCTGGCGGGTTGGTCTTCGCCTGCCCGCTTCTTTCCCCTTTGGCGTAGGTGAAATGGCATGGGCACGGCATGGGTGCCAATGTAAGGGGACCGAGCAACGTGTGAGACAGGCTGCTCTTGTCACGCCTTGTACGTTACTGCAGATATGTGTGGATGTTCCCCAACTGGGCTGAAAACCGAGTGAACACTGAAGGGTGGCCGGCACTAAAGGCTTGCTTGCGCCGGTGAGGAGATGCAGCGTCAAACGAGGGCTGAAGAAAAAAAGATTCTACAACCACCAACGAATGAGTTCTCTGCGTCATTAAGGTCCATGTGGCGGACCCAGGTTGGAATCCTCCCAGAATCCTACAAGCACTCTAGCAGTCTAGCTGTCCTGTCACCCAGCTCGAGGTTTGCTTTATAGGCGAGCACGGTGAGGTAATAACGGTGCTGAGCAGCCAAGAGGGTAACGTTGGTTAGTAGCAGTCACTTGGCTCAAGGCGAGCTCGCTGCTGCATTCGCAAGTACAACCCACCCCCCCCGATGATGCGGTGGATGGGCCTGTGGCGTGGAGGTGGCGTAGCGCCGCGCCATTCTGGGGAGGGCTAGGGTGGAACCAGGAATGCGCTTGTCAGTGCTCCGCACGTTGGGCCCGTCTGAAAACGACAGCCAGCCGGTGCTGTAGATGTGCATGTGGAAGTGCCGAAGGTAACAACAGATGATGGATTCAAGCATACCATCCAGGCCTTTGTTGCACAATGGAGGGATGATCCCGCCACGTCGACCGACAGACCATCGTTTGCTCGAGTGGCACATAGTCACGGAGTACACTTACTGACTACTACTACTACTACTACTACTACTACTACTACTACTACTACAACTACTACATACCTGGGTTATTACACATCGCACTGCAACTCCCTATAATCTACTCCGTATTGCGGTTACCGTCGATGCTCCAACGTCAAGTGGTGTCCGTCTCACTTTTCGGCCGATGCCCGCACACCCGCTAACGAGGCCGGCCCCCCCTTTTTCCGCTTGGGGAATCAGCTCTTGTACGAAGGTACGGGCAGCCGGTAAGTTTTGTAACGGTAGTTCCAGCGGCAACCGACCTGCCCGCGACCTACCCGTGCAAGCCGTGGGACGTTCCCTACCATACCTGCCACTAGCGGTAGAAGCAACGGCTGCTAGGGAGCTCAGGTTCAGTTAGTTGTGCACCCCCGGCAGGCCTGCCACCTGCCACCTGGATGCGCTTCCCCAGCAAAACGAAACAAGACCAGCCCGAAAAGGGCCGCTTTGCTACCCACTCACACACCCAATCAACCCCCCAGAACGCTAATATCGCTTCCGAGCAGAGGCTCCTCTCATATCCCCCAGAAAGTTTCCCACGGCGCGCAATCCCCTCCTGCTCTGGCCAGAAGCTTCCGCCGTGCCAATTCTCTCTGCCTCTGCGCAGCCTCGACACGAGCGGCACACTCTTCATGGACGAGTCCTCATCCTTTTCTTCTCTGCTTTCCCTTCTCCATTGATGTTGCGCGCTCCTCCGCGTCGAGCCCCCTGAATCCCAGTTGTCTTCCTTGCTTTGCTTGTATAATCAGAGCTTTGAGTGCTGCATCTCATACCCTTGAGCGAGCTACTACCCACGTCTTGGCGCCGTCGTACATTCCCGCCAAGGTATGACGCGGTAAGAGATATCTGCTCTTAAGTTCCTAGCCTTACATACGCCATACGTCGAGCCGGCCGGGGCGGATGGATGGGTGGATGACGAACGATGAACCCTACATGAAGGTGTCTGACATTTCTGTGCCGTCCAGCTGCTTGAACCGCCCCTCGAATTTGTCTCGGACCGCCACCACCGACATACCCAAAGACGCAACGCACCCATCCGTATCGACTTCCTCGACATTGGCCTATCATTTTCGTCAACGTCGGCCGATACGAGCGAGATACTCTGCGCACCACGAGCTGCCTTGTTGACTCGGGCTCTCGCCGATATCTGTTCTGCTCGTCTCTACGTTTACGCTTCAGCACCAGCATACGCTGTTCTCACCGCGAGAGCTTCGAATTATCCTTGGCCTCCATATTGGCACTCGTTTTCCTTGCCTCACGAGTAACCCCACTAGGGGGCATGACTCAAATTGAGGGGGATATCCTTTCAGCGCTCTGGTAGGGTAGAGCTGGTTCCAATAGCAGAGCGGTAGGAAGGGCGTCCGGTCACAGTCCAGGATCATGTCACTTAATGGTTTGGATAATGTCAAGGTCGTCGAAGCTCGCGAGGCCGCGATCAACGAGCCTGGAGGGTGGTATGCACGGCTCTATCCCAATCTGCGCGAGGAACGACCCGCGAGGGTTCATCTTTTGCGTTCTTTATGGCTGATGGCAGAATAGGTTTCTCCTTAAGTACACGAGTCGCGACGAGGTCGAGCTGCTCGATCGGGGCAGTGGTGGCGTCATCGAGGTGAGAAGGATCGTTGCAGAATACGAGGAGACGAGCCCCCTTTATGGCTTCCTCAAATACCGAAGGAGGAACGTGGTTATCAAATATCTTCCTGAAGACTGTTCGAGAATAATACAAGGTAAGTTAATCTTGGCAGGCCAGCAATTGTGCTCAGTCAGCCCCGGTCTATGCTGCAGATGACGGTGCCATAATCAGGCTAACATGATAAATCTACGAAGCGCGCGTGGCTGTTCACTTCAATGCTGTCTGCGAGCAGTTTTCACCGTATGACACAATCCTCGAAGTGGCCAAAGCCATCGATATCAAGGATAGCAAGCTTGCACTCGCTTGCTCCTTGCATGCCGCATCGTGCTCCACCTCGTCCTCAACAAGCTCTCTTCGAAGGCGGAGATTAATGGAGATAGCAGAGGAAGAGGAGGAAGAGCAACGGGTTAACAAGCGCCAATCGTTAGGAGACGTAGAGAGCGACATTCACGAACCACGTTCACCAGCGGCGGACACCGTGACGCTCAACTCTGACCTGGCAGCCTCTCCGGAGAATAGCAGATTTTCCGCTGCGTCAACATCTCATCCACCGACCTTCGTGGGCATAGACGATCGACCGAACTCCGCGGACAAGGCAACCGACACGGCCTTCACTGGACCCGAGAGACTCAGCTACTCATTGTACCCTAATACGAAGACAAAGGTGAAGCTCGGTCCTCGACCTTCTCTCGACGTCAGCGCCAGACCACAGACGGCGGGCACCTTCCGACCTGTCTCGGCAATACCCGCCGGCCTGAAGCTCTTCTCCAAGGGCAAAAAGACAAAGAGCTCAGCGAGTAGCTCTCACTCTTCCTCCCGCGACGAGGTTGCAAGCGTCGACTTTGCACTGTCGTCACCCTCGATTCCTGAGGAGCCATTCGTGTCAGAAAGTGAAGCCGTCAGACCAACCACAAGCCCAGAATCGCCGGGGGACACTATTGATGTACCCCCACTGGCCATAAAAAAGAAGACGATAACGCCTGAGAAGACCAGGCTAATGAAGGCTATGGAGATGAGAGAGAAGAGGAAGATGCTCAGTACGCAGTCTGAAACAGTGGCGCCGACAGCATGCGACGCCCCTGACATACCTGGCAAGGATGCTGCTGTGACCCCGGTTGGCAGTATTACAAGTGCCGAAACTCACAACGGAGAAGCCCCTACACAGGTCCAGCATGAAGATGGAGCTGGTGAACGTGTGCCACTGGCAAAGGCTGACTCTGGTATTGTTTTGGATGCCGCAACTCTGACGATGCAGATGGACGAGAACTCGGACTTGACTCAATCTGACTCGCGGCCAACGAGCCCGATGCTCGCGTCTTCCGAAGCGGATCAATCGACGAAGGCATCATCTCTCTCAGAATCAACAGACGAGACAGTCCATGGGAAAGGGGATAAAGGGAAAGAAGATAAATCGTCTACAAGCGATGGAAATGATGCCGGCAAAAGAGCGATACCCAAAGCCGCTGAGGCAAAAGGAGAAGTCGACGAGGACGATGAGCCATCTGCGAGACCACCTGTTCCTCCGAAGAATGGAGCAAGCGACAGCGATAGCGTTAATTCCTCTGAAAAGGCGCATGCAGAAGGCCTACGACTTCCAGTCTCTAGATTCTCGAAAAAGAAGAAGCGCTTGGCGGAGACGGCGGCGGCCCCGACTGTTGACAGCACGGATGCGATATCGACAAAGACGCCAGCCGAAGGCACCGCAAACGAAACTCAGGAGGATCGCTTGTCTGAGCAAGAATCGCTGACCTCCACGCTCTCGACAAATACGTTACTCTCTGCTCCGAGAGCAGATACTCAACCCTATGTCGGTGCTTCCATGCCTTCTGTGGAGCCAAGCACGGCAGTGCCGGAGGCGGCAACAGTCATGGATGAACTCGCAGAACACAGCGAAGCCAACGCGATCCCGACTCAAGCACAGCAAGAAAAACGGAGAGTTCAGGTCGAGCCCATTAAAATTCAACTGAATCCCCACAGCCGACAGCAGTCTCAGTCCGATGCGCCCTCCTCGGTCGTCAAGGAGTCGAAGGAAGAGCTGCAGAGCGATGCGGTCGAGGGAACCCAAGCAAAGACGATGGCCAAGACGCCTGTGACGCCGAGCTTCCCAACCAGCCCAGTCGATGCACCGCCAGGGCCCGTGATACGAACGGTATCCAATCCTGTCAAACGGAACCACATAGGGCTTGTGGACGTGACGCAGCCTTCGAATCGCTCCGCTAGCTCTGGAGCTGGGCCAGTGAATCAAACAACGCAGCAGCAAGCCAACGGAAACCTGGCCAAGAAAGCAATCATGGGATCGAGCATCTCTCAACGCATCAAGGCGTTGGAAAAACTGTCATCGGGATCGGCAGACGGCCCTGGATCGGGACGGGAACGGCCATCGTCGACATTCTTCGCCGTGAAGAAGCGGGAGCCATCAAGATCACCGTCCGTTATGGACAGAGCCAACTCGCTCCGGCAAGGGGCTTCGCCGTCGCCATCTCTGGACTCGCAAGCCGGAGGCGTACGCGGCCACCGGGAACGGTCCGGATCAGTGTCAAGCCGACTAAATTATTTCGAGACGACAGATGCGTCAAGCGCTGGCGTGACTGGTGGTGACAGCGCAGGGGGGCCGGAAACGGTGTCAGTGACGGCCAGGATCATCCGAGACCCGAGCCAAGGCGCCAACAAGGGGTTCGACACAGGAAATGATGCATTGTCACTTAGGCAGTCTCCTCTCGTAGTCGACCATCGAAAAGCCAGCCCGAAGCCGAACCCTGGCACGACGGAGCCTGTCAACGAGTCTGAAACCACAGCGAAGGAGGGGGGCAAGCCCGGCAAGTCACGGCCGATGTCTTTGAGCATTGTCAAGGATTTCATCAAGGAACGACGCAAGTCCGGTGCCTCGACTACAGATGCTGGAACGAGGTCGGCCACATCGCCGTCCCAGCCGGTTTCTGGCCCCTTCTCTCCTCGACTCTCAATCAGCAGTCGACGCTCGTCTACAAGCAAGGATCGCGAAGCCCTGACGTCGCCAGTCTCTTGCGGGTCCGGCGACGAGTCGAGCTCGACGAATGGCGAAAAGAGACTGTCTCGCACTGGACGCTTTATGCGTCGACTGTCCGCCTTATCCGGATCTCGAAACAAGATGTCGCCCTCGACAACGCTGTCGCTCGCCGTCGCGGAAGAGGAGGGACAGGACGGTTCTCAAATCCGACCCGCCACTACGGGCACGGCGACGATCGTTTCGTACATGGGGGATGTTAACGTCCAGTTCCCCGACAACCTGCTCTGGAAGCGGCGGACCATGTGTGTCGACTCACAGGGGTTTCTAATCCTGAGCGCTCTACCAGCGCAGAACGGGCGGCTCGCCCAAGGTACCAAGCGCTACGATCTGCGTGAGTTCCGCACTCCGTACGCACCCGATGTGGACGTGCAAGAACTCCCCAACAGTGTTGCCTTGGACTTTATCGAGGGTTCTGGCCTCCAGGTAGCGTGCGAGGACCGGGCTGGGCAGATGCGTGTCTTGGAGGGTGAGTCTGAACTGTGTAATCATTTCCTTGTTGTATCATGACGACTGACTTGTTTCCGACATTATAGCCTTGCAAGAAGCCCATGGGTCGTGCGGGTCGACGTATGCTCTGTGAATGAAGCTTGCACCGAGGTACCACTTGGCTCCACTACCATTTCATCCAAGCGAAGTTTCCCTGGCGACTTTATTTGACAACGCGAATTCCTGATCTATCGTGAGCGGGTTGATATCTACTCTTCTAATACTGATCATATCCCTATGTGATGTGGATGGCAACAGGTCACTGCATATTGGGCCGCTCTTCCGCAACAAGAACGCGATGACTTGAGGATGTAAAGTCATATCAGACACCATTTGGCTCGAAACGAAAATTACACATGCGCTTGCTCTTCATTCCAAATCCCGTTCCCGTCCTTTGCGTGCGCCGAAGCGACAAGCGCTCAAAAATATCTCTCATCTCTTCATCGGGCCACGGGGGTTCCTCTATTTCATTCTTATTTCGTCTCGTACAGCCAGGAGCCTTTTCTTCTTCTCCCTCACTTTTGTTTTGAATCCCGAGATTACGCGTCCGCAGCGCATTATTCCCTTTTGTGTTCAGTTTTTTTTCCCCCTTCTCTTCGTCTTCATTTTGTGGGAACCCCCCCTTTTTTTTTTCCATATTTCCGCCACCATCATTAGGCGATGAACTAGTAGCTTTGACAGTCTCGTCAACCGGGAGGAGATGGATGTGTCATTTGTTATATATATACGTCGTGGTCGAGAGAGGGAGGCTGTGGATGTAGTCAGGACCCTGAAAAGGAGGAATGGTAGAGCCCCGACTATGAGGAAATAAGAAAGAAGAAGTTTTGTTGAACATGACGATCGCGTGCTTGCTGCAGAGCCGTGTCCCTACGTAGATGTCCAAGTGAAACCGCATCCATCGTAAACGGGCAATACCACCTGCAACAGTTGCTTTGATCTTGCTCGACCAGCTTAGACGCCTCGTGTCGTCAAGCAAAGTTCAGCAAGTCTCTCCTCAGGCACCGTTGGCCGGGGGCGGATCAAGGCCGGAGAACTGCACGGGGTCCATGGCCATGTACTCGAGCAGATCGAGGCCGCCCACATTGACGCCCTCGGCCGTCATGGCCACGGCGGTGTTATTGCTCTCCATGTTCTGGAAAAACGCCGGTCCAGGGGGCAAGTACCACATCTCGCTGTTGCCGGCGCTATTCCACTCGTCAAACAGGTTCAGGTCCATGTGGGCAGCGGCATCAGGATGAGGAGCCGCTGTCGGGGTAGACGGCGCCGGGTAAGGTAACGGGCCACAGGAGAGGTCGAAGGGGGTGGCGGAGATGTAATGGTGGTCGTGGACGGGCGGGCTGCCGGACATGGTGGTCGTATTGTTGTTGCCGTCGGGGTTCTGCTGCTGCTGCTGCTGCTGCTGCTGCTGGGATGGCGCCTGGATGAAGCGGTTGCGCAGACGGCTGGTCAGCGTCTCGAGCAGGTCGGCAAAGCGGATGCCGAGATGGACGTCGTCGACGACGCAGGTGCGCAGGGCGGAGACGGTGGCGTCCATCAGGTCGATGCTGCGCTTGACGTCGGCCCGCGGCGCGCCCAGGGCAAACGTCTTGAGCAGGAACATGGCGCCGCTGATGATGCGGAAATACGTGCGCACAGGCGCGTGCTTGAGGTAGCCGCCGGGGAGGAGGCCGTCGACGACGGTGCGCAGCAGATTGCGACACCCGTCCACCACCTCGCGCACGTACTCCTGGTCGTGGGAGGTGAAGCCGCCGAGTTGGCCGATGGGGAGCTTGCCGTAGGTGATCATGGTTTGCGGCGAGAGCTGGTGATTCTGCGCGTTGGTGGCCGTTGTTGTTGTCGTGGTGGTGGTGGTCGCTGTCTTGCTGGCGGCTGCGGCGGCTGCTTGGCCGGTGCAGCGCTCGACGACGGCCTGCAGGGACAGGGAGTTGACGTAGATGCGGACGTACTCGTACTCGATGGTGAGGATGTGGCGGATGAAGGGGGGCAGACGGAAGAGCTCGAACTCGCGGTACCAGTCGCGCAGTAAGGGACCGAACTCGCCGAGCAGGGCAACGTAGCGGCCGGTCTGGATGATGTCGGTGGTGTGCTTGCGGGAGCGGAAGAGCTTCTCGTTGCCGAGGTGCATGGCGTTGCTGATGCCGGCCCAGCAGTGGATGATCTGGTCGTCGAGCTCGAGGTCCGGTACGTAGTTGAAGCCGTTGTGCAGCGACGACGACGTGCTGGGCGTGTTGTTTCCGTCGTGCTGCGACCCGGGCCGGCGGCGGGCCACGGCCGGGTCCGATTTGCGCAGATGCTCGGGCGCCATGCTCGTCCACCCCAGACGCCCTGCGAGCTGGGATGTGTAGATGAGCAGTAGCCGCTTGATGCGGTTCGCGCGCGTGCGGTACCCCTGGTCCATGAACTCGGGTCGCGTGATGGCGCCGTCGTCCTTGAGCATCTCGTCCATGTCGTCGAAGACGCCGAGCTCGTACGCCAGTCCCAGCGCCGTGCTCAGCAGCATCCAGCACATCCGGTCGCTTCTCCACGCCGGCTCCAGCCAGCTCTCGATCCTTTTGCCGCCGAGCGAGCCTCCCAGGTTCCTGTTGCCTTCGTCGCATGCGGCTGTCGGACCCCCGTGGAAGTCGGGGAGCATCAGCTCGTCCGTGGCCTCTTGTGGGGGAAAGTGCAGCGCCCGAGGGTGCCATTCGGTCAGGATGAGGAGCGACTCGATGGTCCCTAGTGTCCGTAAGCTGCCCTTGCGCATCCCACGCCAGGGCGCCGTGCTGCTCGTGTCGGCTTCCTCGATGATCATGGAGGAGGACCCTCCCGAGCCGCAGAATCCTCCGCCGAACGCCTCCTGCCCCCATAGGCACCGCTCGATCATACCTCGCAGGTACGTCCAGAGCTGCTCGGGGATGGCGTGCGAGCGGCAATGGCCTCCGGTGCCCGGCATTTGCCGATACCTCGAGGCGATGGTGAGCAACGTCACGGTCAGGATAGGCTCTTCCGTTAAGAGGGTGAGATGGGAGGCCGGATCGCTGAAGGTGGGAGGTGAGATGGGCGTCAAGGGGGATAGATATTTGTAGTAGCTGCGGTGGAAATTGTTAGCAAGAAAGCCCAGATGGCGTCAACCTGTGTCGGTAACGGGAGGAAAACGCACTAGTCAATGTATTCGATGGCCTCCTGGGAAGTGAACCAGCCGGCACGCACGAACCGGAACCGACCCCAGGCTCGCAGTGCTTCGGCATAGCCGGGCTGCGTCCTCAACGTCTCTTGAGCCAAGCCAGGATCGAGAGGCTGCGGGTGCGCCTGGAGGAGGAGCGGTGGATCCGCATTGACTTCGACGGTATGGTTGGCCGTCGGCGGCCGAGGCGTCTCTCGAACAAGGGGCTCTTTGGGTGTTGGCTGAGGCGCCGGCACCGTCGTGACGGAACCTGTGCTGCCCGAGCGTCTGTGATTCGCAGCTGGGCTGTTTCCGCACAGAGAAAGTCAGCATGTGGAGGCTCACGGAGGAAGAGGATACAAGGAGGAAGACGAGGTGGAAGAGGGGACGAACCTGTCGGTGGCAGCCTTGTATAGCAAATCGAGGGCGTCGTGGGGGTTGTAGACGGCTCGGCGCATGGCGGCTTGGGCCTCAAAGTTCTCGAGGGTCTGGTTGGCATCGCCGTCGGCGTCGAGATCGGACTCTCTCCGCGCCCTCGTCCTGTTGTCTGCGCCATTGGGTCGTCGGAGAGGAAAGGTTCGGCCGTGGGAGCCGCCGGGGGTCAAGGGGGCGTCGGTGTAGAGACGGCGGTCGAAGCGGGGAGGACTGGCGGCGGCGTGAAGCCTCTTGCGGCCGTTGCGGATGGTGTAGTCGTCGGCGTCGCTGGCGTCGTCGTCGTCGGTCCTTCGCTTGCGACGGGTGGCGCTGAAGTAGCACTCCTTGCTCTCGCGACGACATCGCACACAGGGCGGATCGTGGGGGTTGTCGACGCTGCCCAGGTCGCATCTGACCTTGCGACGGCGGCAGGGAATGCAAGCCTGGTAGACGCGCTTGTGCTGGGAGCCGTTGGCGGACGGTTGCTGCTGCTGCTGCTGCTGCTGGCCATGTTGCGCTGGGGTGGCCGAGACACTCGGGCTGGTGATGGAGGCACCACCGCCGGCGTCCAAGGAGGACGGGGCCATGGCTGGTGCCGGCGAGACGTCGACCTACTTTATTCCGGTCTTGACGATGGGCAACAGGTGGGATCGCAGGGCAAAGATCGGTTGGCGGCGGTCGATGTTGCAAAACAAAGGCCGAGGTGAAGCGCCTGGATGCGCGGCCAAGCGGGGTGTGTGAGTGAGTCGTCCTTTTTTTTTTTTCACCCCACGATTGTCTGTATTGACGTGGAATTGAAAACTTATCGATATGGCCAAGGTGTATGATGGGAAACACCGGCGGGGGCTCCAGCAACGGGAAGTCAAATCAGAATCCGGATCAAACAATGGGGGCGATGGGGAGAGAGAAAGAGAGAGTGAAGCTTGGAGCCACGGGCCGCCGTCAGTAGCCAACCGGGGTAAAGGTGCGTGCGTCTGCGTGCGTGGTCATTCATTCAAATGGTGGAACGAGTGGCGACGGCGACGACGAGGTGATACAGGTAATTACAGCCAGACAAATGGACGAATGATCTGATCAGTCTTGGACGAGGAAAGGTGCACTTGGTCCTGCGTGAGGCTCTGTCTAACCCCCAGTGCCCCCCTCTCGACGCTCATGTCCCATCAAAAAACGAGCGGGCGTTGGGCCTGTCTTCCCACGAACAGAAGAGGGTGTGTGCCTGGCCCGTCCGGAGGATCCTGGCCGAGGAAGCTATTACGTACGGGAATGTGCCATCATGTCATTACATACATCTTTGTACTAACCCGCGACCCCCGTTGGCCGTCTTGTCTTTCCAACTCCTCTCTCTGTCTCTCTCCAAGGGGTTGCTCAAGACCAAAATCGGTTATCGGCCCATGTACATACATACCCGCATAACAAGAGCATGCACCATTACCAGTAATGCATGCAACTAACTGTCTGTAATACATGCTCGTCAGGTCACACGAAGGGCCACCGGGGAGTGCATCGGGCCTCTTGCAGCGGTCGGTAGCCAAGCACAAGCAGCTAACGGCCTCCCGCGAGTCCCCCCATCTCTCCAATCTCCATCTCCCATCTCCATCTCCATCTCCGGGGGGGAGGCACCGGAGGGTTTCCATGCACTCGAACCCCCCCGTGCCCCCCTCCCCGACGACCCCTTCAGGTGGCCAATCGGACCACGCAATTCGCTTGCCCATTAGCCAATCAACCACCCTTGCCTGGCCAATGACAAGCCCGCCATCCGTCGCCCTCCTCGGCCCCAGGCGTCACGTTGGTCAAAGGCTTTTCCTCCATATAGTATTACAAGTAAGTATCTTCTTGTATTACTTGCGCCCTCGTGACCAGAGGGACGGGGTTACCACTGTTTCTTTGTATTAGTACACTACGACTATAGACATTAGTCATTGCCTGCACGTACACTACGCCGTGACCAAAGCCTTGTCGTGGGAAGGGAATAAATGTCATGCTGCGTGTGTCTAAAGGCGGCATCAGGCCATCTCGATCGACAAGACGGAACACTCGTTTGCGCAAAGCCACAAGGGATCTACAAGGCGGGAACCGACGTCGTAGACATAACATCCTTCGCATAGCATATGAGTACCCATGCTCACCACCAGGTCTACCTACATACATTATCTACACTCGAATACGGGCCATGGTAAATCAATAGTCGCCAGCTTACATGTAATATTGCACCCGTAGTCTGTCTAATACAGAGTAACTTGTATGAATAACATGTCATACATACCTACGGAGTACAGCTCTCCTCATACTTGTACGGCCAACACTCTCCATCCACCACCCACTTCCTCCCCCCATGTTCATCCATCCAGATCTTACATACATACATGTAATAATACTCCGTACAGAACACCCCATCCCGGGCCTTCCAGAACGAGCTTCTAGCCCGCTTCTCCGGCCGGGGCTGCACCCACACCCACTGCAGAAGAAGCCTCTCCAGCGCCGCCGTGGTATGAATTGCAACCCCTTCTAGAAGGCCCCCGTCATCACCTTTTTCCAACCCAATCGACTACCCCAGCCAGCCAGCCAGCCAGCCAGCCAGCCACTCTGCTTCCTCCTTCTCTTCGCTTCGAGGGCCATACCTGCTCAAGTCCCATATGAACACTCGAGTTTCCATGACCTCATGATCACCAAATTGAGACAATAGGCAATTGCTTCCAATCACTTCACCGACTTTTTACCTGATCCCGCTGTCACCCCAACCGGCTCGTCCATACACGCTTTGCGCAGAATCCGTCCACGGGACATGACACACTTCTTTTCACTTCTCACTTTCTTAACTTCAGATTGATGTTGCATCATGTCCAGTCCTGTCCTTTGGGGGGTTTCCACGCTATCCATTGCCAAGCGTAGGGAAACATACAAGCAGGGCTGGTCGTCAGTCCTTCACGAATCAAGGCACATCCTCCCTGAAGCAACCGAGTAACAATTGCATGGCATCCTTCCAAACTACCCCAGGTTTCTCGCACCAAGACAGACAAGCTACAGAAAACCAAAGATTCCAAACAGAAGTGCCTTTGCCAAGCATAACTAGACTCGATTGAACCCCCCCTGTCCAGGTTTCCCTTTTGCGAAGCGCCCGTCCCATCTCTGAGAATCAAATGTAAGGAGCCCGGTGCCAGTGCCGATTCCTGCTTTGCCAGGAGCCAAGATAGAGAAGATAGCATTCCACCCTCCTTGCGTCTTCTGTTGTCTCCATGGATGTCGGACCCAGTGTTTGCAGACCTCACGCCACGAGCCCCTTCTTGGACTGTCAAGCACAGTCAGCATACCATCCATAAACTGCACCCGCGTCCCTCGACGAGTAACGCGGCAACTCACCAAGTGATCCCACAACTTTGTCGTAAGCACATCCGGCATCGTGTATAGGTCAATCGAGAACTCTCCCGCTTCAGTGAGGTTATTGACTATTAGCCCGCAAACGAAACACATCAACTACGACCTCTTTTCGGAGCAAGGTGGACCGGGTCGGGCTCCGTGGGGGAAACTCACCATCAATGTCGCTCCTTATGTACGTGTCTGGCCCCTTGTTCTCGTTGATCAACTGGATCACGCGTAGTAGATCTTCTTCCTCCAGCTTCTGCAGGCCCTCGGCAATCTTCTCGTAATCGTGCTTTTGCGCCCCTTTTTTGCTGACCACACCCTTCTTCCTGGGCCGGTCTTCGTCCGTCGGCAGCGGGCCCGTCTCCCGCAGTCGTTCCTGCAGCGCCTGGGATGGGTTCTTGAAGGTGACGGCATGCGTTGTCGAGTACTTCTCCTCTGCAAAGTTCAGGTCTTGGACGATGGGCGCGAGTTTGGTCTTCTCCGTCGTGTAGCAGTCTATGCTGATATCGAACTCGCCCCAGCCCTCGTTGGCGCAGACAAAGGGAGCCTTGGTGAATGCTTAAACAATCAAGGAGCATCAGCAGCCGAGTCATCAGGCACCAGGGGCTAGAGAACGGATTACCCTGGTGATGGAGGGCAAGGTGTCGATCGACCTGATCAAGACTTACTTTGCACAGGATTATCAAAAGTGGGATGCAGATTGTAGACGACCTTTGTGAAAACATCCGCCGGCCGCTCGTTGCCATCCTCGTCCACCAAAAACAGCCGCATGCTCCATTGTCGCATGGGAAAATCAGTCATAGGAGACTCTTTGTCACTGTACGGTCCGCTTCGTCAGCGTCGGGCACCCAGCAACATACGTTGTCGAGCGTCAAATGAGGCATCGTCGAGTCTGAGAAAACGGGGGAGGAAACTTACACAATATGTTGCTCCGTCACAACCTTGATCGTTCTCTGCATACCGTCAGTACGCTTGCGCGTTCGCGGACCCATGACGCAGTATTGGAACGATGACGGAAAGTTTCAGCAACATCAATGTAAGTACGGAAATGACCCAGATATGCCTGGTAGAATGGGACTTTTGGCGAGCCACTCGGCGAAACAAGAACGTCAGGTGGTGCAGATGCAGAGCTGTCGCTTGCAAGAACAACAAGAGTCTGTAGTGAAGCAATGTGCAGGATGTAGAAAAGCAAAGGCATGGAAAAATGGCGATGGCCGAGGCCAGCAGTGAGAAGCCAGAGGACGAAGCCGCACAGCGTCGGGTCACGCAGACAACAAGCGACGAGGGCAAGGGTTGCCCAAGACTGTTCGCCAGCTGTCGAGCAGCCAATGCAGCCCTGTGCGGCCGATGCATTACAGCCGGCAGCAGAGACTGGATCTCTCGTGTCTCCATCCCCACCGCTCTGTGTCTCCCTCTTTCGCATCTCCCGCCTACTTGTTCTATCCTGTGCATCCAGCATTGCGCAAAGCCATCGTGGCAGGTTGCCGAGGTAAAAAGGGCCCGAGAAGAAGCCATGCGTCGTCAAGACGAGCTCGACTTACCTCAACCAACATATTGCCGTCCTTCACAGCTTGTCCTTAATACAATTGCCGGTCGATATCCTTCTCTTGCTTCCAAATTGCCGTCGTGAATTCGTCGAGCGAGCCGCCGCGTCCCCAAAGTACCAGTTACACCGAGCCCAACAACAAAGCAGAAACCCGTCGTCTCGAGTCCGATTCCAAAATCAACGACGAGAGGAGAAAGAAGAGGTGGGTGGCGCCGCAAATTCTGGTGGAGGAAGTCGCGGTGGATTCAAACCCCGTGTTGCGAGGGAATTAGACGATATGTTAAGGCGGAAGGACGACGATTCACTGCTTGCAGTGTCAAACAGATACAGCAGGTATTCCGGTCGATTGAGGGATGTGTCGGCGGCCACAAAAGGCGATGACCTGGAGGTAGAGTGGAAGCAATGGGACAAGAAGCAAGGACGCGCAGAGAAGAAGCGGAGGGAGGCGCCACGTCTACCAAGCAGCAGTATCTAGTAGTAGTATTGGTAGCAACTAGCAAGAGAAGAGAATTGAATGCGGCTATGATGGGGGCCAGCGACTCCACGCGGTTATGGATGTGCGGTATGACCAGTAGTACAAGTAATACTACTTGCAAGAGTGAGAGGGCCTGAGCCAAGAGCCAAAAGTAAGCTTAGTAGATGCTAGTAGCAGAAGAAAGCTGGAGCTGGTTGCAAGTACTCGGCTTGTACTGCCAGCAGCGCTGGACCAAAGGGCCACTGGGCCCGCTGCTCTGGTCCGTGGGCCTTCCGCCACCTGCGGGTTTTACAGTATGCTGGCCTTCTACAAGTATGTATGTATGCACTGGCGCTCTACGGGGTAAGCTGGCGCTGAGCTCCCTTGCAGTGCCGAACCCACTTCACTAACTAGCAGATGGTCAGATGTGCCTCCATGCACACACCTCTCGATGCCGAGTCAATCAATCGCCAATTGGTCCTGGCATTGCCTCACTCCTAGGATTTGCAGCCATCCTCTCGCTCAGAAGCCCCCTGTTACCTACGAACACTTGCCGCTGATGAGGCTGCAAGAGTATAACATGACCTGTTGGTCCTGGTAATACTAGTAATACTCCCTCGATGCTCCCAGTATCTCACGCGAGTTCAATGTGGGAGCCGGCCCCGGGCCATCATTGGGACGTTGCTTTATATTATCGCTTGTGATGTGACTTGATACTCTTTTATGTTATTTCACTGCCTGCCTCCCCTCCTGGCTTGGTCTTCACAACCACTTGGTGTGTACCAGCAATCCACTCCCTATCCCTCGCCGCCAGTCCTGCGCTATCCTCGGCCTTCTACTACTTTCCTGTAGTTTTCCATACGTCGTGTCTGTGCTATGGGGTGATTCTTCGGGGCGGGGGGGTGTGCATTCGAGCAAGGGCGCGACGCCTTCGTCGCTGCCGAGACGATGCATCAACGCTGATGTGACAAGGGGGTGTTGCGCGACCCGGAGAGCTGATGCACTTGGGCCTATCTCTCGGGGACCCGCGGCCGGTCGAGGTGACTAGCCATAGATGATTTGAGAACTCAAGCGGAAGACTCCTCGTTTGCCTTGTTGAAGATGGACTCGTTCTCCTTTTGCGCCTTGAGGAATGCGTCCTTGAACAGGTTCGCGTCTACACCATCATCATATTAGTCCAAGCCGCCATCGACGCATGCGTGCGCCGCTCAGCCCATGGTTGCAACAGCCGGAACTCACTTTCAGAGTTTGCGAAGCGAATGGCCAGAGTGGCAGCCTCGGGCTCGCCTTCGCTCACATCCGCCGTCGCATTCCAGACCCAACTGCGATCGGAGCCGACATTGGGAGCGAGCTTCATCTCGGGCACAACTATCAAGTGTCACTACATTAGCCTCCAATGGTCGTCGGCGCCGTGAAAGCTGTGCGTGTACTCACTGTAGTGGTTTGCACAGACCTTGAGCGTCTTGTCTCGACGCATCACCAGTCTAGTCTTGCCGTTCTCCTTGTGCTTAAGGAGTCTCACGTCACCGGTGCCGCGCTCCTTCCATTCACTGCTGTCCCTGATGAACTTGAACAGCTTCGCGCGCATCTTGAAGAGCTGCTCCTCCGACTCCTCGTTGGTCATGGTCTCGACCTTTTCCGTGAGTTTGACGACGGGTTCGAAATGAACGTCTTCGCTCTCTGGGGCCTCATCCTACATCATCGATGACATGTCAGCAACTATCCTGCATGCACCAACACCATCCCATGACTCTTGTGAGCGGCTAAAGCGATGCCGCATGTCCTGACTTCAACGTACCTCACCACCTTCGGCCTTGGCAGCCTCTCGATGGGCCTTGGCACTGCCGGAGTTGTCCCCTCGATCTTCGTTCTCGTCCTTCTTCTCCTTCTTGGCACCGCCGCCAAACATGGAGAAGACGGCCGACGATGTCACGGGCTTCTCCTCGGTAGTCACAGGAGCGGGAGCGGGGGCCTATGGAAACGAAAGAGGGAGATCATGTTAGCATTTTGTACCCTTGGCCCCATGCAACAGTTGGACGGGATCCCATTGCTGTGCTGTAGCAAACCGATTCCTGCGGCTGCTACAGGTAGAAATGACCAGCCTGGCTCTCGGGAGTCTCTCCAGCCAACAGGATGATGTGCGCTGCGCTGGCGCAAGGGGAAGCTGGAGAGGGGAAGTGATGAAGGGAAAATCTATAGGTACCTCAGTCGTCTCGGCCGCCTTGGTCGCCTCGACCTTGGGCTCAGTCTTCTCAGCAGCTGACATGATGGTTGTAATGATGATGGTGAGGGTGGTTGATAGTCCCGCGTCGCTTCCAATGTATTTAAATGTGGTGTCGAGGGCAAGAAACAGCAGAGGAGAAAAGTGTATGATATTTTCGTCCAGGCCAAATGTGGAGTTTGCTGTCCAAGCAGGCGTGCTAAGCTGCACAGGTAGGATTTAGCGTAGACCAGGCGTGACCAACCAGCCAGCTAGATAATTAGCAGAGCTAGATAATTAGCAGGCGGGCGGGCAGGTGGTGCGTGCGGAATTTTGTGCCCAGGCCCAGTCACCAGTCACCAGTGTGCCAGTTTACCCCTCCATGCCCCATTGCCCTCCACAGCGAGATGAGATGATGAGGTAATAATAATAACCTGGAACCTTTTTGAGCTCCGCGCTATCCCACCCTTTCTCCTTCGAAACTCATCCTGATTCGTTTAGATTTATTACGTGCCTGTTTCTAGGTCAAGGGCAAGAACAAGAAATTGACCAGTGGTTCTTCCTTGACCGTTCTTTCGGGTCCAAAGTAGAGATGATGTCAAGAAACCGATCGTGTCAGTGAAAGTAGAGAGCTTACTATTTCCGCGTGCGTACAAGTCGTCACATATTATATCGGGAGTCGTCACCTGAGCCGCATCCGGGACCTATTTATCTTACACGTGGAGGCTGCGTAGACGAAGGCTTCTGCCCAGAGTACCAGAGTGCAGTCAAGCCATCTGTTGTAATAAACACGTCTGACCAGGTCCAGCGCCATAGAAAATATGGTGCGTGGAGAAACAAGCCGCCTGAACCCCTGACTCCGTTGAACACCTACTGATACTGTGAATTACCCTACCAAATCAACCTGGCCACCAACTCCCCCAACTGAGAAACAAAAAACCTCCAACCGAACTTGTCTTCTATGACTCTACGTTGCACACGTGGATGCTCCTTCCGCGTCCCGTGCCTCGGGTCCGGCATCCGCCCTGTCGAAAAATCCTGGGCCAAGGTTTCGTCCTCGGCCCTTGCTCACTTTGTCGCCTTGCTCCAGTCACTTTCTGGGCCAATGCTTGCTTTTCAGCCACAAGATCCTTCGCTTTGCGTTGATATTCAGCCTGCTCCTCCATTCGTCCCGTCACTTGAAGCCACCAAACGTTGGCAGAGAGCCGAGTTCTCAGGAGACCCAACTGAACTTGGTTCCGCATATTCTCGACTTGGTAACGGAATTCCTTGGCTCTCTGACGGACCCCGCGGAGCTTCTGGTTGGCCTTCTCGGTAGCGTCCTTCACGTGAAGGGAGATGGTGGACTGACCATCTCTCAAGAGTATCCTGGACCTGTTCACCGCGCTGCTTAGCCTCATCAGCATCTCGCTGGAAGCGCCCATGGTCAGATGAGCTAGGGCACTTGAAATCGTGCTCCAGGTTCTCAAAGCGACGGAGAAGCAATGCGAAGCCTCACGGATTAGAGTGGGGCCCAAGTCCTTGGCCAGCTCGTATGCTTCATCCATGAACCCTTTCTCGAAGTGGACTTTAACCTCTTTGAACATGGTCGGTCGACATGATGCCTTGACTGACAGCTTGACGACGCCGTACGCCTCTCTCCTCGGGAATCGAATCAAGATGCCGGGCTCGACAACAGAGAAGGCTGTACGGACTTCCATCTCACCATCTCGCGTTGCTGATATGGTAAGACACTTCTTAGCAAGCCACGTCTGTTTAACGTCTGAAGACACGTTGAGTAGAATTGTGTGCAGAGATTGAGGAATTAAGTCCACAACAGGTCTCTTGGGGCTGAATAGCCACTCATTTCTATCGTCTAGTGGAATCAAGCCCATGCCACTGACCGGTGAAGTTGATGACTGTCTATCGTAGGACGTTGTGCTTGTGACTACACTGACGATGGTCGTGGTGGCCATGATGTCTGTTGTTGCCACGGGTGTCAACGGAACACGACCGTCTTGGGGCGAGGGCCAGACAGTCAGGGCGAGCAAGTAGAAGACTGCAATGGAGGCGAGGCCAGGTAAGGCGGTTGAGGCGGTCTCGAGGAGGCTATCTTTGATACGACCCCAAAAACCCCGAGCAGAATCAGGCCATTGATCCAGGTCTGATTTGCCTGACCGCCCAACTTTGTAGAAGTGTCGCTGGTTCAGATCAAAGCCAGCATCGAGAAAGTCCGTTTCGAAAAGCCGGCTCGCATCTGGTGTGAGAAGCGATGGGGTCTTCAAGCTAGCTTGCGTATACTCCAAGGAAGATCGAGACCCAGCTTGTTCCTCGAGGCGTGAGAAGTCCACCGACGCACTGGGAGCGAGTGGGAGCATCTCCTGGCCTGTATTACTTTCGTCGACGAGGATCGACCGAGACAGTGGCTCATCATCTTTGTCGACAACCGAATCGTTATCGTGAGTGTGCTCTGTATCGGCAATGCTGTGAACATCATCTGGGCGCGTCAGGTCAAGAGATCCTAGGGACTCGCTAATGGAGCCGGTATAGTTTTCATCCTGGGATTCGGCATCTGTCCCGTGGACCAACTCGTAGGTGGAATCGGCCAAGCCAGAATCCTCAGCGGGGATATCCAAACGCATAATGTCGGGATCGCTGGCTGATATCCACTTGGCAAGATGCCGGCTTCCCACGGGGCGGGGGAAGCGAAGGAAAGGCTCTGAGCTGGAAAGACCGGTCTGTGGCGATACAGATCTGACCAAAGGTTGATGGATGGGTCGTTGGGTATCACGAGGGCTCGCGGGCGGGGGCGTTTGAGATTCTGCAGCCTCCTGTTCCATCGAAACGTCAGTATCCATCGCCATTTGCACATTTGCTTAAATAACGGAACGAACGCCCTAGATCCTTAACACAAAACGGATTTGAAGGGGTGCAGTGCAGAGTGTTCTGGGCAGACAAGACCACATCGTAGAAACAACAGCGTGGCACCGTCAGGGTTCTAGTGACAGTTCGTGAAGGACGGCAAACGAGAACAGGTACAGGGCAACATCAGGGTTCAAACTTACCACCATGTAGGCAAGACTGGACGACGCAGCTGATACAAGCTCCAACAAACTTCATTCGAATACGCGGGTAAGCGTAAGCTCACGGACGGCGAGAAGGCAGGTGTAATAAGGCGGGGTAGGTGAAGTTGAGTTGACTTGATTTGATTTTGACTTGAGCTGGAGAGAGAAGATGGTTGCGGTGCGTTTGGACGAGGCGGCGGGTAGCAAACGAGACGACAAAGGTTTGATGTCGAAGGCAGGTCGGCGAGAGTGAAGGATGAAGAAATCTAAGGTCGGAAGGATGGCGAAAGAAGTAGTTTGGAGAACATGAGCTGGTCCATAAGGTCCGTCCGTCCGTGAATGGGCGCGAGGCAACATGGATGGTACAACTTTCAGCTAATAGGGCACTACCACCTGTAAATGGAAGACTCGCTACTGCCTTGCCACAGTAGGACTGGTCCGTCTCGTTTCAGGCATCCAAGATGACCAAATCAGGCGCGCTTCGACGTCTACTTGTAACTTTGCAGGTCGACGTCTCTCTGTGACGTTCCTGCACATACATGTGTGGGGCGAAAAGTGACGACAGAGGATAAACTAGCCGTGCTCGCTGAAACGTAATACATCGACATTAGTACTAGCACCCGAGTAGCAGAAGTATAATATAAGTTTTTCAAGATTGCTGTGATCACTTTGAGTCACAGTCACGGCTTTAGGATTTGAAAACTTCCTTTTCGTGCTCGTTTGGGACTCTCTTGGGCTGGAATTCGTGTCGGGCGGGCAGGCCGAGGCAGGCCGGCACTGGGTAGGTACATATCACAGCGCAGCCAAAGGCAGGCACAGCACCTATGGTAAGCCTGAAAAGCACGACAGCCACTGTAGCTAATAGAGTTGCGACGTTCAAAGAGTCATGGCTGCTAGAGGAAAATGCCGCTGTCAAAAAGAGACGGCACGTACTTGTAGCTGTGAGGCATTAATATTATCACCCAGTCAGCGATACCATACATCCCTCCGCGACCCGGCTGAGTTTGGGTGAGCCGAGGTGGTCACGAGAGCAACAAGGCGTCCAAGGGCAGGGGACCCCTGTCTGTGGCATCACCGGCATGTCACTCGCGCCTTTATCACCGCTTATCGCAGGTTCGACCACAGGGCCAGATATTGAAATCGACGAGCTACATGGTGCAGACAGGCCCAAAGTCAAGGGATGTCTACAGCCCTTGAGAAGAAGACGAGCGCAAGTGTGAACGTGAATGCTCTCAACGTCACTTCCTTTGTCGTCTGATCCTTCTCAGACCAGTGTCCAAGGTACATACGGTAGTGATGGCAACTCTCTGCGACCCGCGAGAATCTTCTACTCGCGGTGCAAAATAAAAAGAAGGAAAATGAAATGATGCAGAACATGCCTACAGACAAGCCTTTCTATGTTTATGAATCATCCAAAACCAGCGTGTGATTCCCCCCCGCCCCGGTTTACCTTGACACAATCGTCAGTCGTCCGCGTTGGAGTTGGAACTTCAATCCATAGTCCATCACCATTCGTCACCCTACTCCAGGTCGTCATGAAACAAGAAAGGATTCCATGCCCTTGACTATCCACAAAAATATAGAACCGAGCCCAATTTATCTGACCACGAGCCGATCGCACGACCTCATTGCCACCGAGAAAGTGCTCAGTCGTGATCCGAATGCGAAACTGAACACCGGCAGACAGGGTCCGGGGTTCCAATTTGTGGTTCAGAGCTTCGTCCCTCTGTGGACGGGAAGCCGCAGCGTCGAGTGAGTGCAAGCGAAGGACTGGCGAGCCACCAGGGCTCTTGTTGATTGCAGCAAACCGGCACTTCAAGGAAGTCCATTTGGCTCTGCTCAGGAATCAGGTCTCGCAAAGTGAAGGTCGCAACGCCTAGGCGTGGGTATCATTAATTCTTTGCCTCGCGAATCGACAAGCCAGAAACACCAGAAAACACATGAAGCCCCATCGTAATACCAAGATTCGCTATCCGCAGGAGGATGCATGAGAAGATTCGTGCGACCGAGTGGCTATTGCCAAGCCTCAGAGGCTTCATTGGACCGGAAACGCCTGATCGCAGAGTCGGATATCGCAGGCTGTTGACAGAAAAGCTATCGCAAAGTGTCGAACCAGTCGAAAGCGATCGGAAAGATGGACAACCATGCCTTCAACACCATCAGAGCACCCGATGGTTTTCGAGTATCTTCCTGAGGGAATTGCTGTCAAAGGCATCCTCGTCTGGCATCATCTCGATGATGCCAGTGAGGTTAGCGAACAAATCGCCCTGGTTCTTATACGCGAGGATGGCGGGGACTGCCGCGTTGTCGAACTCGATGTCCTCGTAGTGAATCTTTACGAAATGGATGGTTGTGTGATCCCTGACGAGAGGTAATAGAGTAGACTCGATCGTTGACGAGACTTCGCACTAGATGGTCGCGGCGTTAGCTCTCCAATCCTCAGCATCTCTAAACTTGAATGAGCATCAACACGTACCTCGTTATCGTAGACGAAAACCACGACTGTTGTATCCCGACCAACTTTCTCAATAGCGTCCAGATAGCCCAGGGCATCGACCTCGTCCAGGCGACCGTACACTCGTACACTCGGGCTCGTCCTCCTGGTCCGGACGGAACGGCTCGCATCCTTTACAAGTTCCTGCCTTCGAGTCTCTCGCCAGCGCTGGAGAAAAGTCTCGTCGTCCGAGACGTTTGCTGCGTCGGAGCTGTGTACATCCTCATCTGTCTCGCTGCCGCTCCTGCGGCCGTTCTGAAGAACGCTGGCGATGCCTAACACGCTCTGCCTTGCGGATCTAGCCCGATTGGCCCATTTGTTCTTGCGAGCCGTCTCGAAACTTCTGGCATCTGCGATGACACCCTTGACGCCGGTAGAACGTCCGCTGTCGAAGGACGCTGGCGGGAGCTTGATGGCCGCCGCACCACCAGTAGGTACGCGCATGGCTTCGTCGATCTGGGCGTTGTGATGGGATGTTTTCTCGTCGAGTTCGCTGGGGGAGGCGTTGTCGGCTTCGAGACGATCTTCGGGATGGAGATTATCGCGCTGGGTGTTCTTGGCCACGAGGTCGTCAAACTCTTGTTGCGCCGGGGTAGCCATGTTGCGGGATGGGCAAATGTCGCCTTTATGAGCGCAGCAGGCAGTCCGGGGCTAGGGCAGAACGTTTGGAAGAGCGATCTGAGAGTGGAAGAGATTGATCGAGCAGTATGGCCCGGGGGTGGAGCGAAGGCGTTTCAACATTGTTGCCGCTAGTTGACGAAGGCATTTATTAGGCGTCAAGTTGCGCCGGCACAAAGGAGCGCGCGCTGGAGATGGATGGGACAGGGCTGGGTCGTGTACGAGAGGGAGGGGCCCACACTGGGTTTGATCTGGTTCGGGACGCAATAGTGCTCGGTTAGGCAGTGTAGGGGCTCTCTCTGTGTCTCTCGCTCGCTCACTCTCTCTGTTTCTTCCTTGTACTTGGATGTGAGGGCTTGGTGGAAACAGGCACACAGGTCGAAATTGGGGCTTATTCGCGGGACCGGGAAAGCAGGAACCAAGAGGGCTTAGTTCGCCGCCGTAGAGCGTTTCAGTATTTAAGCCCGGAAGGTAGGGAGGCTGACGCCTCGTTGTCCATTGTAGGTAAGTACTTACTGCCGGGAACCTACCGGCAGAGCCCAAGGATGACACTACTACCTGGTACCGTGCTAGTAATAGTTGGTATTACGTTCTCAATTGTTCAGTTAACACAATCTGTATCCGTACGCGCAAGCAACATTGAATGGATTTCAAGTTCTCGTCAGCGGTGGGGAGCCCCCACCTCAGCCTGTCATGCTTGTCGTACATAGAGTTAATGTAATACTCTGTTCAACGGCAACAAGCACCGCACGGAAGTCACCAAAACCCGAAGCGGGGGGCTTCCAGAATCCGATGCCTGGCCCGCCCAACCTCGGACGGTTGCTTGCGATTGATACCGAACCTGTTGGTCCATGTTCAGTCGACGATATAGCGCTGTTCAATGTCGGCACCTGACTCAATCAGCCTTTTGAGGATGATTCAGCACCCTCTCAAGCTGCATCTCGTTCAATGCAAGTGCGTACTCGTTCAATGCAAGTGCGTACGCGTACAACTAAAAGACATTATACAGATACGAGGACATACCTGTACAGTGGGAACCCCTTGATGCCACGTTGAGCGGCAGTTTCAAGCCCTTGGACGCCTGGACAGCCCCCTACACCTACATAGGTTAAAGTAGCCGTTCTTCATTGTTATGCTCCCGCGGCTCCGCAGTAACAACGTTCCGATGGATGGTGAACGTTCTAATTCTCCACGGCTACTGGGTACACGCTGCCAACAGTCTGCTGCGGCGTGTGCCTCTGCTCCTTGTCGAGGCTGTACACGGTGCCACCTCTTGGGATGAAACAACGTTTATGTACTTGTTCCACGCAGTCATCACTATTACAAGTCATACTGGTCAGATCCCTTATCAGTCGAGATTGCACTTTCTTACCAAGTGCGCGGGCTACGGCATAGCAGCATAATAGAGCGAAGTGAACTAGTTAGTCCAGTTCCAATGTCATGGAGACCAATACTATTACTTGTACAACTAAAAGCGTTGGCAGCCATCTGCCTGCTCATCGGATGTACAAGTATGTATCCGGGCTGTGATGTGATCCAGGGATTCCCTCCCATGCTTGTAAGGCTACGACGCAGATTGTGCCTTTCCACACTCTCCAATGAGACAAAAATGCTACCACTCGTAGTATTGCCAATACGGTGTGAGGTAACAATCGCCCACGCCCTCACGCCCTTTACATGCACTAGTGGGACATTTGCACATGTATGTATGTATTGGCGCCACGGCGATCGCCCGCGCATCCAGTTGATCAGTTCATGCGAGATACTCGGTGAGTGCAAGTAGGAGCAGCGCAGCCCCCAGATCCTCAGTACCGTGTATTCGTTGTCGTTTTACTTGCTTTCCTCCCTTCGAAAAAGACCAGTCTGCCCCTGAGTCTCTCGTAGCAAGCAAAGCTCTATATCAGGGAGCTGGTACACAAACTACTTGTACATACAATACGAATCACGCCAAGTCTCTGCTCTTACAATGCCTAGTACGTATGCTTACAAAAACTTGTTCAAAAGCCAATTGCTAGTACGCCTCTGCTGTAGCCTGTAGGTAAATACTACTACTCCGTAGTAGTAGTCTATCTCAGCTTCGTGTGGCTGCAGGCGATACTGTCAAGGTGGGTTGTTTACATCATCGATACGACGACCACAACAAACAGCCAGCCTTGGACACGGTGATGAATACAAGTAATACACTACATACAGTCGCGATACTGCGACACGTGGCCCAATACGGAGATTTGATCCCGCATAACAAATTGAATAATAATCCCCTAGATGTATTACTTCTCGAGCCAGCCCCTACCCTGCTTGGGAGGTATTAATACCACTTACAAGTAGAAACTCTGCGGTGATGACTAATCCTTCCGATTACATTCTCGTTTGGCCACTCACTCCCGGCTCTCCCCTTTTGCTCCGCCTGATTGCTTGCGTCTACCTGATGCCACTTTCCAATCCAACCCAATCAAACTAGCCTCCGCCATAGAAGTCAACGAACCAGTGCCTGGCTGGATCTTTGCTTCAACGAGCACATCATCGCAAACATGTCATGGAAATTGACCAAAAGTAAGTCGCGTAACTGCCCCCTTCCTCTCACCTTTTGGGGCCTCGTTTCCCCTCATCAGATGCCCCCATCGATCCGCTGCATCAGGTCAATGCTCACCATTTTCTTGGCACAGAATTGAAGGAAACCCATCTGGGCTCCTTGTCCGGTTTTTCGAGATCGACCTCCGCGACGTCCATGTCAGAAGCAGACAAGGATAGCAAGACAATAGTGCCACCGACTACCTCGACATCCAATGGCAGCTCCATTGGTATGTTCGTCCTGTTATGAGACGCTGCCGTTCTCGAAGCTTGCTGACCGTTTCAACTCAGCTGCATCAGAATCCCTCACACAGGCTCCAGTGCGCAAGACTGCGAAACCCGGCATTCTCATCGTCACCCTTCACGAAGCCCGCGGTCTGACTCTGCCTGACGAGCATCAACATGTTTTCTCCTCATCACAACATGATTCAAATTCTCGCTCCGCCGGTAACACCCTCGGTCGCATGCCTGCTGCTGGCTCGATTCAATCATCGTCTCGCACACCTGGTCATGCCTCGGATCGGCCGCAGACCTCATCTGGCTCAACCATGAAGGGAATACCCACCATTCACGGCCGGGTGTCGGGCAAATATATGCCCTACGCTCTGGTTGATTTCGACAAAGTCCAGGTCTTGATCAATTCCATCGATGGGCATCCAGAAAACCCCTTCTGGGCAGGCTCGAGCACCCAATACAAATTTGACGTCTCAAGAGTTTCCGAGCTCACAGTGCATCTGTTCATTCGAAACCCAGCTGCAGCCCCCGGCTCTGGCAGGACACAAGATATCTTCTTGGGCGTTGTTCGCTTAGATCCACGTCTCGAATCCGACTCCGATAGCAAGGCGAAAATCAGCAAGGATACGCAAACAGGGTTCAACGGCGTTGGCTGGTTCGATCTACAGCATGGCAAGGGCAAGCTGCAAATTGGCGTCGAGTACGCAGAGAATCAAACAGGAAAGCTCACAATCAACGACTTTGAACTATTAAAGGTCGTTGGCAAAGGCAGCTTTGGCAAAGTCATGCAAGTGCGGAAAAAGGACACGAACCGCATCTACGCCTTGAAGACGATCCGGAAAGCAAAGATCATTTCTCGCTCCGAGGTTACCCATACCCTCGCCGAGCGCTCTGTTCTCGCCCAAATCAACAACCCCTTCATTGTTCCGCTGAAGTTCACATTCCAGTCACCCGAAAAACTCTATTTCATCCTAGCGTTCGTGAATGGCGGCGAGTTGTTTCATCATTTAACGAAGGAACGACAATTTGATATCAACCGTGCCCGCTTCTACACAGCAGAACTCCTCTGCGCACTCGAGTGCCTGCATGGGTTCAATGTCATTTATCGTGATCTGAAGCCCGAGAACATTCTCCTCGATTACCAAGGCCACATTGCACTGTGCGATTTCGGTCTATGTAAGCTGGAAATGAAGGACGAGGATCAAACACACACATTCTGCGGAACCCCGGAATACCTCGCGCCGGAACTCTTACTTGGGCAAGGATATAACAAGGCAGTTGACTGGTGGACACTGGGTGTGCTGCTGTACGAAATGCTGACGGGCCTGCCGCCCTTCTACGATGAGAACACGAACGAAATGTACCGGAAGATCATCTCGGAGCCTCTTCACTTCTCCGACATCGTCCCACCTACGGCCAAGGATCTGTTGACGAAACTATTGAACCGAAACCCAGCAGAGCGACTGGGAGCGAATGGCCCCTTAGAAATCAAATCACACCCGTTCTTCCATGCTATAGACTGGCGAAAATTACTCCAACGCAAATATGAGCCGACGTTCAAGCCGAATGTGGTATGTTGCTATGCTATAGTTAGTGTCGCAAATGAAGTCCTTCTAACCCTAAACGATACAGGTGAACGCACTCGACACAGCCAACTTTGACGAGGGCTTCACAGGAGAAGAAGCTGGCGACTCGTTCGTCGACGATCCCGTCCTTTCACAGACGATGCAAGCCCAGTTCGAAGGCTTCAGCTACATGCGACCAGTCGCCGGCCTGGACGATGCTGGCGGCAGTATCAAAGACCCCTCCGTTATGGGCAACTAAGAGGAGAAAGATGATATGGCTCCCAGGCACCAACTAGGAGAGCTTTCCTCGCTCCTCTTTGGTTTTGGCCCAGGAGCTCCTTTAGCTTGCGGCGCTTGACCATCACGCTCAGGTAGTGGATGAGCATCGCCTAGACAAAACTGAAAATCACATTGTAGAGAAGCGGCGAGGGTCAGATGTAACATGTTGCCCCGTCTCGGACTGATATCGGCTCCTCCATAGTTGGTGGACGAGATCGAATTGACGCGACCACCGTCATGGTCATTGGAATACAAATGTGCTCACGTGAAGATTCGTCCGCCATATGCCCACAAGAGCTGGCTAAACGTCGTGCGAGACTCTGGCGCTGCCCATGCCATACACCATCCGAATTTATAGAAGAAGCTTGACTTGATGCAGCTATCTCGTCATGATCCAAGCCAACTTGATAACCCTTGTGCCCGCCCCCCCGAGTCCCCCCCTGGAAACCCACTATCACACACACAGTTCTATTTCCTCGTACTTGGCATACCTTCCTCAATGCCTTAGTGAAGATGGAGATGGGCAACACGGATTGCATATTTCATTCTCAGGTGTTATAAGGGGATAATAATACGAGCAAGGAAGCTCTCTGCAGGATGAAATGGACTTTCTGCTCGCATGTTTACGTAGGTATACGCGTCAGGCATTCGATCCTGCGCGGCAGGATGCCGAACCAAGGCCGAGTCGTGGGAAGGAAAAGTGGAAAACAATCCATCTAGGTTGAAGCAAGGGTACTCTTCCAAGCTCGTCAGAAGCAATTTCGTCTAACAGAGTGAGCGGTAGCCATACTCTGACCCGGTCCCGGGTATGGAGAATAGAAGAGTCAAGACGGGGGGGCACATTAGGATGAGAATTAACAGGTCGACTATGGACGGAAACACTTCCAAATGACATATGGCAACAAAAGGCTTCTCGTCGTACAACTCAGCTTCGAATTCATCACCGTAGTAGATTATTCCGAGGTCTAGGTCAACTTTTTAGTTCGGCCTCAGCGACCCTTCAGCTCCAATGTCCTCACTAGCAGGCCTCTTTGTCCTACAGTCCTCCGTCCACGATGAGCTACAGACATGACCTTCCTGATTGGACTTCTTTTTTTGATCTTTTTGGTTCATTTCTTCTTTTGCTCACGTAGTTGACAATCTCCTCTTCCCTGCAGTGTACGTACGTGCGGACACTGGCTTCCCCATACTCGGCTTGTTCAAAATCATATAAAATCGGAGAAAAGGAATTGATGACAACAGACAGAAAAGGCCCAAAGTGACTAGGAGTGACAGCAACAACAACAATATTGGCAAGAGCAAAGGGTTGACGGAAAAAAAGGGTCCATGTGGACTTGGGAAACCCACGGAGTAATACAGCCGGCTCGCGAGCGACAAAATCCCTGGTATCGGCGGTCAGAGCGACCAGCATGGTGCGAGGGTCGGCAAGGGCCTCAGATCATCGAGGCGGAAACAAGAGCAGCAACACAAAGACAAGGAAACGAGGTATCGCATGGCTTGGCTCTTTCCCCTGGGCGAGTGATGGCTGCTCGCACAAGTTCATCTCAAGCCCGGCTAACTTGACTCTGGGCTTCCATCTGGCCTATGTCCCCGTTGTGAAACAGGCCAGAATCAAGGAAAAGTAAACACGGAGAGGGAAAAAGAGCAAACAAACAAGTGGCGGGGCGGAGAAAAGGTGCGTTTCGTAATGTCGTCCTGCATTCGACTTTGCTGTGTACGCGTACTTTTGCTCTTCCGGCATGGCGGGCGAGGTCGATCGAATTCAGATGGTACAGGTCGCTGCAGTATTGGGGATACGGGGGATTCCTGGAAGATGTACATTGTCACGCCTGGATGGAAGGCTTGTCCCCTTAGTAGGCCCAGATTTTGAGCTGCTGGTGATCAGAATCCAAGGTGCCATGAATAAAGAGTAGAGTGACGGGATGGAATATGCTCACCAATGAATCCCACGAGCCGGTGCAAAGACTGATCCCATCGTTGCTCACGCCCAAACAGCTCACACGGTTCTCGTGACCAACCAGTGATCCAACCTTCTCCCCTCGTGTTACATCCCAGACCTGTTAAAAAGCGTCAGCATCGATGGCTCGATCGAGGTTTCAAGCGCCTTCGGCGATGGCAATGTCGTACCTTGCATTCGAAATCGTCATAGCCGGCAAATAACAATCGCCCAGAGACGGAGGCGGCAACCGAGGTAATGCCGCACATTATAGATTCCGACTGCAACGAGTGTGTCAGCAAGCAAAACTTTGATACTCGGGTGTCCGTTCCACCTACGCCGTAGACGTTTAACTCGCGATCAGCTCGAATATCGAAAAGCCGACAGGTGGCATCGTCTGAGCCGGTCACAAAAGAATGACCATCAGGGAAAAATTGAATAGCGTTAATGTCAGACTCGTGGCCGGCAAAGGTCTGAACAGCCTTGCCTGCTCGGATGTCCCACAGCTTGGCGAAGGCGTCGCAGGCACCTGAGATGAAGGTGTTCTGGTTCGTGGGGTTGAGGCTGATGCTCATGACGTCGCCAAGATGGTCGGCAAACTCGGTCACCTTCTGACCCGTCTCAATGTCCCACTTCATACAAGTCATGTCGCCGGACGAGGTGAGGATGCTCCGGTCATTGATGAACCGACAACATGACAGGTAGCCAGCATGACCCGAAAGCTCTCTGGCGACCCGCGTCGGCCCCTCACGCTGCAGATTGAGGTTGTATATGGAACAAATGTTATCAAGGCCACCACAGGCCACATAGTTCCCGCTAGGGGCGTAAGCGCAGGTCATGACCCATGAGGATCGCAGGGGTATGGCGTGGACTTTGTTGGTAGTGTAGGCATCCCAGATGATGAGCTTGCCATCTTGCGAGGCGGAAACGAGATGCCGTCTGTCGGTCGACCAGTGCATGGCGTAGATCTTGGCCAGATGGCCCTTGAGGGTGCGCTTAGCTTTCATGAGCTGATTCTTGGGAATAGGCTCATGGGCCTGCTGGGCAACGACGCGAACTGGATGGGAGCGCATCTAGTTAGCGGGTAGGAAGCAGAGAAGGCAGACCGAGCGGTCGGCAGAGCCATGGACGTACGTGTGGTGTCGGAGAGCTCATCCTTCTTTCGCTTGATCCGGTCCTTGAGCGTCTCAGCCTCGCGACGCGCTTGCTGAATTCGCGCCTGCATGGCCTCGGGCGAGATGTCGTTGGCGCCTTGCGAATTCATGTTGAGAGACGCTGACGGCAACGGATGAAAGGACCAGTGACTTCAACAAGCTCGTGAGCGACGGGCAATGGGGGACGGAAGGGGGGTGGGAGGCGGGAAAGGAGCAAGGTTGAGCGACGAGGTCGAGATGAGCTGGATTGTGGAGAGGCGGAGGGCGAGGAGAGGGAAGGTGATTGATTGTTGGCTTGCGGGAAAAAGGTTAGGGGGCTTGGGGGGCCGAAGGAGAAAGTGCGGGCCAGCAGAGGCTTGACCTCCCATCAGTCTCCAGCTTTCAGCCTTTGCGCCCGCCCCGTCCCTCTCTGTTCGTGCGAGCTTGCGGGCCTTGCAGAGGTACCTTAAGCACCGGATACCTGCCGTTGCGGAAGTACACGGTACTACAGGATCGAGGTACCGTAGGACTGTTATCGCTGCTGAAGAGGTACTTAGACCAAACCGCGGGAGGGAGGGGACCGCTACTTTGCGTTTGAAAGGATTGGCAGATGGCGCCCGGGTACGGCTAGCCGACGAGGAGGTACCGCTATCTGCAGTACCGACCATATGACGAATCCTCAGCTTCCTTCTGCTGATGCATGTAGGCCTCCGCGAATACAAGTACATTTTCTCCAAGTATTCAGGTACCTGCAGCCCACCCGTTTGCTGGAGAACACCTTCCAGTTCTGATGGGACCTCCCGTCGGCACGTCCCCTGTAGCTTCAGCGTCGTCGACTTAGCAGAAGAAGTAAGTATTAATTACTTGTAGAATATTACTTGAGTTAAGTCAATGGGGTGTGGAACAGGGTCATATACAACGAACGAAACAGCTTTGATTGCTTGAAATTCTCTTAAAATCTAGAAACAGCCGTTGATTGCTGAGAATTCTCATCAATGCCTGGTACATTTATGATCCTGTTTCACACGCCGTTGACTTGACTTACTAGTTACTACAAATAGGTACGACCTTACTTGCATGTCTGCAGAGTGATGCACAGTAGCACAGCGGTAGGCAGTCAGTAAGCCCTCGAAAAAGTGCGCAGCTGTTGATTCGACAGATCTCGGTTCGAGCTGCTGGTGCGCTCCCATTTCATCTTTGCAACAAACATCACCAAGTACCGCAAGTGTTCGTTCGGTCTATGCATGGTTGTCGTATTGACGGGATGAAAGGCTAGGTTCATGCGCTCCAGATGCCGCAGCCTATTGGTGTGTCGGATATTGCAATCCGTTCTGCCGATTCGCCTGTGTGGGCTGACGAGCTACTAGCAGGATTAATTTGCCATCTTGGCTCGTACATCCATACACACACTTCTTGGACCTCTTCGCTCCTCATACACAGGTGTCACAGATGCAAACTCTGCACGGGACCTTGCCGGCGTTTGTATCTGTATCAGGAAGCATGCTTGAGCACGAGAGAGAGTACGAACATTGAGAAATTCCCTGATACCTTGTTAGAAATGGCATCTCCCGTCTGCAAGGCCAAGAGCCTCGATTCAAACGTAAGCGCTTGAGAGCTAGCAGCACTACTGGTGTGCAGGGGAACGACAACGAGTATTATGAATACCACTGCCAGTACCAATCATTGTAGCACATACGTCCGTATGTACGCATCTTGGCATAGTATGCCCGAAATACAAAGAAGTGAAGATTTTCGACACGGCAGCTCTCCGTCGAGGCACGCACTTGACCTGCTTGAACGATGCCATAGGCTCATAGCTGAGCCACCACAATTGTTAATTCGCATCCAACAACCAAGAATCATCACCTGGCATGGAGAGAGAGCGTGGGAGCACATCCTTTCCGCATACGGGTCGTCCGGCGCTTACTAGGCGCTGCCCAGCCGAGACGGCATTATGCACGTCTTTGCTCTGTGATCACCGGGCCCATCTTTCGATTCGTCAAGGGCCAAATCAAGGCAGCAAACCGGAAGCATGTATATATATTCCGTATGCATGTGGCCATTGCTACCCCCTTCAAGCTCTGCTGTGAAGTCAAGTCCTTGGAAAGCGCGAGATCCGTGCCTCGAGAAACGAGGGAGGCTGGGGATTCCGGTTTTACCGTCAACACAGATACAGGTATTACTCCGTAGGTAAGCCAAAAGTTGATGCGCGAGGGTTGCGGTCGCTAGCTCCGTTTCTGCCTGCACACCTTTTGAAACGAGTTTCGTCGACACCGAGCACGTGCTTACATATTTATAGTTCTCAGTTGCCATTCTAGAGTCACCCCTCGGGGGCACTCGTCTCTGCCCCTGCCCCTTAAATTTAGCCATTACTTGTCTGGTGGTACTTACAATCAGGTGGTGATACTTATAATTGAAGGGTGATATGAAGATGATGCCAAGGTCGGGACAAGCCAGTATTCATTTGCCTTTCATGAGCTATACTTCCAATTCGCGTATTCGCCATAATCGGAGAGTCTATTATGGAATGTGGTGCATATTGCCTACGGGTAATGCAGGATATCAATCAGTTCCAATGCAGCACCATCGACGGTTTGGTCGGATCGTGGCTAACGGCCGAAATCTGTATCTTCAGGAGCACACAGCATGCTTCAAGAGCTCCCTGCTTGAAGAAGCTCCATTAGATCACCATGTTGTCGTAGTTGCCTCATTTCACATACAGTCATTCTCAGAGTGTCATTGTGCTATATATCAATCACTACATCAAGTTTCGAGCAACGCTCACGGCATCTTGCTCATCCTCTGCTGATGTTTCACGGTGACGAGAGCAGTGCCGAGTCAGTTCTTCGCAGCCCACTCCTTGAACCACGCCAGAGACTCGGGGTTGGCAACACTGGCGTTGGTCTTCACATTCAGCCCAGACACTATCTGCTTGACCGCGACCTCGATCCTAGCCAATGCTTCGTCAGTCAAACTCCATAGTCATCGCTTCATCACTTACTTCTTGCCATTGCCAGTCTTAGGGATACCGGCTCCGCAAACCTCCACCACCGCTGGAACGTGCCTAGGACTGAGTTCCGACTTGATCTTGTTCTTGATCCGAGTTTTCAATTCGTCGTCTAGGATTTTCCCTGCCGCCATGACGAGGAAGAGGCAGACAGTCTCATCCTTATCCGTCTCCCTTCGGCGACCAACACATACGGCGTCCTCTATGTCATGGGCAAAGAAGCGGGTAAGGATGTTGTATATCTCTGCGGAGCCGAACCGTACGCCGGCTGGTTTCAAGACGCCATCCGACCTACCGAGCATTACAAGACTTCCTGTGGTATGGTCGGTAATTTTGACAAAGTCTCCGTGGTGCCATACCGGACCCCGGGTGCCGCAGACGTTGGCAAAGCGCTCGAAATAGGCCGCTCTGTACTTGTCCTCCCCACCTAGTCCAAAGAAGGTGAGAGGTTGACACGGAAAGGGTTTGGCACAGACAAGGTCTCCTTGTTTCCCAGCTGGTACATCCTGGCCTGTGATGGAATCCACGACTCGGATGTCCATACCCAGTCCCGCACATTGGATCTCGCCGGTGCGAACAGGTAGCAAGGGACATGGGGCACCGAAGAGAGAGATAATATCGGTCCCGCCAGTGATGGATGCAAGATTCACATGCTTTGGGAAAGCTTCGTAGACGAACTTGAACGTTGAGGGAGGCAACGGAGAGGCTGTCGAGTATATAGCTTGCAGAGACGAAAGATCAAGGTCGGGTTCCTCGACAGGGCGGACTTGGTTCGCTTCCAGAGCGACGAGGTAAGCAGCTGAAGTGCCGAAATGCGTCACCTTAAGATCGGAAAGGACTCTAGGTAAAGATAAGTGCGAGCTGGGCCTGAAAGGCGAGCCGGAGTAGAGAATGAGGGTGGAGCCCGCAGCCAGAGCCCCAATACTCCAATGCCACATCATCCAAGACGTGGTAGTGTAGTAAAGCATTCGGGACGATGGTGTCAGGGAGCAGTGGAGCACATGCTCCTTCTTGTGCTGTATGAGGGTGCCCAACGCGGTATGGACAATGGCCTTGGGCAGACCTGTCGTACCGCTGGAATAGAGTACATAGAGAGGATGGGATGGGGGAAGCTGCTCGAACCTGAGTTCCTCAGACGAGGAAGCAGATAGAAAAGCCTCGTACTCGATGGCGTTGACGCCTTGCGTCTGTAAGTTAGACAGCTCCAGCTCGCCACGTATGTTCTTGATGACAATCACAGTCTCGAGACCAACTGACTTCAGATCGGCCACGATCTGGCTCGTCTTGGCTGTACTCGACCACTCCTTGCCATTGTACACGGTCCCGTTATCAGCAAACAGGACCTTGGGCGCAATCTGCCGCAAGCGATCGAGCACGGCTGAGACACCGTTGTCAGGACTGATGCCCGTCCAGATAGCACCAACGGCCGCCGCCGCAAGCATTGCTACCAGCGCCTCGACATGATTGGATACATAGCCAGCAACGACGTCGTGAGGGCGAAGTCCGGCTCCACGGAGGGCAATGGCGCAGCGACGGACGGCATCGCGAAGCTCAGCCCAGGACGTGTAGCGCAAATCGCCTGGCAGTTCGGTAGTGGTGATGACGGCCGTGGATGATGGGTCAATCGGCGGCGCCGTTGGGGGGAACAGGAGATTCTCAGCAAAGTTGAGGCGCGAGGACGAGAAAAAGTCCGGCCGCGGATACATGGACACGTCGTCGGGGAGAGCCTATCAATATGAGCCTCTGCATGATGCTCGAGACCAGGGGATCGACTCGTGGGCACACCTTGATGGTGTGCTCATTCGGAGTGCTGATTTCATGACCCTTCTACAACCTCTCTGCTTACCTTCTCAGCTCTTTCAGAAGCGACAATGCCAACGAATTCCCATACATCCTCCCAGAAGAGGCCAACGTTGTCGACGGACCACTTGTATAGGCTCGGGTACCCATCGATGTTGAGTGCGTGTCTGTGATTAACGTGCTTTATAAAATGCCACATGGGAGTCGTTTCTGGGTCCGAATGTTGCCACAGGGGCTCGCCTGCGTCGTGGACGAGTTCACCCATATCTGCAATGTCGCCTCCAGCGTCTGCCGAGGAAGCACAGATGATATGTGAGGAATATACGGACTTGAAGGTCTCTGGTGTCAGGTGGTATTCATGGAGTGTTGCGAGATGCCATGGCGAAGATTGCCCTACATAGAATAAGCGGACCGTGGACGTTGGCGAAAGCATCAACTTACCGTAATTCGGCTATTGGAATGCCGTGACCAATCGTTGGCTATGACTTCGGCAGGCGTGAGAGGGAGCAAGATAAGATATCGTGTAATCCCGGCGTAACCCGCCTTCCGCGGCTCGCGGCGGAATCGCGCTGCTGCGTGTAGTACCGTGTGGCTGAGCGGGACGATGTGGCTGAGATGCAAAGAAGCGAAATATCTGAGATTGGACAAAGAAGGGCGGTCAAGAACTACGTACAAGTTTTCCATGACTACCTACGATTAGAGTGGTGACATAGCCTTCCGACTGTCGTTGGTGGTTGTCGCTCTCAGGCTTGCGCGTATGGTCGAGTTGGCCTATTACCGTGGTGCGTGCCCACCAAGCGAGCACGCGGGGAATGGAAGCGAAGCGTGATAATCCAACCGCATGGTCACATTGCCGCTGCAAGGGACCGCTTGTTACCTTGGTACCTTGTCCTGCCACCCATTTTTCCCGAATGGAACTTGGCAGGCTTGCTTCCCTACATACTTGTAATACAGTAGTACTTATGTAGTCCTGCATGTGCAAGTAGTATCTCCCGCCTTCGAGGCCGGTGCTCAAAGCGGGAGCTCAAAGTTTCTTCGAGTGAACAGGTGCTAAAACGATGTTTCACGACAGAATGGAGGGTGCAAAGCCGTTGTTACGTGCCTTAGTCATCCGAGCCGTCATCGATTTCGCGTCGGCCGTTCGCGCCGAGCAGCGGCATCTACTTGTAGTACTTGTACGGTGTCTCGGGCACGTCTTAACCAGCAAGTCTAGGGACTTGTCCAGGACTGATCACATCCGGATTTTCGTTGGGGATACGTTTGGTGGAGGCAATGTGCCATGTACCCTGAAAGTACCGTTTTGCGAGACGCCCCCCGGTCACCAATCCACGGTGACACGGTAGCGAAGCACCCACGCACCCACGCACCGCGGCACACCCCTGAGGCTAGGCGGAAGTAGCTCTCCCGCTCTACCGGAATCGCGGCCAAGTACTCTCGAAATACGTTCTCCACCGCGGGCGAAGCAGCACCATCGAGCTTTTCCCCTTTTCCGAAGGCGTCCTGACAAAACTCCTCACCGTGATCCTTCAATCACGACTTTTGCATCTTAGCCTCACGACCCTTGACTCGCCCGTATATACGACCTCTCTATCGTCTAACGACCCTATCTGTCCCCGTCTCGACATTGTGTGCCTCGCTGCGACTTTTTGGCCTCGCGCCAGCGTCTCGCCACTGGCAAGAGACTGGACGTCACCAGCACCGCCTCGAGCAAGAATAGAGCACGGATTCTATACCGCAGACCTCGCATATGGGACCGACGTGTGGGTTGCGATAGGGCGTCCTCCCGCGATTTTCTGCGACGGCATCACCGGCTACAGGCACCTTTTTCACCTGCTCAGCTTCTAACGTCGGGACGAACACGTCTTTCGCCTCTGCTTGTTCGTCGGACGTACTCCATTAGAAGAAATTATCAGCGCCTGATCCGAGTTCTTTGGACTTCTCTCAACCTGGTTAGTACCTTCCGGTCGATAGGCCATCTCTTTGCGTCTTGACTGTCGTCTTCCGACCGAGCCGGGCGCAAGTTTATGCCTCTACTATACCATTGGCGGCCCTACCAAAAATGCATCGGCCAGTGCTGGGTGTATGCAATGCTGTTGAGAACGCTTTCTTCTGGGCACTCTTCTAAGGACGATTGACACCTGCTGCGTAACGCCTACCATAGTCGGTCTGCTGTGAACCCCCATGCTAGCTTCTCGCTATCGTGTCCATCTCATGCGGTGCAACAAGTTATCATTTGGCCGTTCATTTTCCTGCTCGATTTTTTCCCCTGCATTTGGTGTCCATCATGCTACGAATTGTTTCACCGCAAGTTAACTGACTGTCATTAGTAGCAGGTTCAAGCGTGCTATCAACGAAACCACAAAGCGGGCGGTGCATTCCAGTTCAATCGCATTTCAGTTTTTAATACTCAAAGCAATCGCCTACGATTTCGAGCCTCAGTTCATCCAGAGACATGCCACGCAGACTAGCGAACCCTTTCTCACCCTCCACCACCATGATCCAGTCCGATAGAAAAGGCGAGAGGCGTCTCTCGACCTCCAAGGGAAGCCGTATCAGTCAGTTCTTCTCGAGCCCCAAATCCAAGGACCAGTCGTCGGCACAACAGGCGCTGCTCGCCATGCAGCAGCAGCAGCAGCAACAGGCACAAATGCAGCATAGTTCGCCCAGCAGCAGCCCGCCAGCCATCACACCTTCGTCAACATCCCTTCCCATCATCTCCTTATCGACGGCCGTCGCTGGCGACCACAATGCCTCGGAACCGCCCACGACGACTCTCTTTCGGCCCCAATCGGCAGAGGAGGTGGACCGAAGGAGGAAAGCCGATACTCAGTTCGGCCCTCTTTGCCACCCTAGTCACCTATACGTCAGCAAGTCTCACGGGGTTCCTCTAGAAGCTCCAATCGAGGATGAGCCCCCCTACTACTTTATCCTCACAACCTACATCGCCTACCTATTTCTCATCGTTCTCGGCCATATACGCGACTTTTTCGGCAAGCGATTTGGCGACAAAAAGCGCTACCAACCACTTAAGGAGTTCAACGGATATGCCCCCCTCAACAACGATTTTGACAGCTTTTACACCAGAAGACTGAAGCAGAGACTGGATGATTGCTTCGCCCGGACAACTATTGGTGTTCCCGGGCGCTACATCACTCTTATGGACCGCAAGTCGAACGATTTCAACCTGTCGTATCAGTTTACCGGCACTTACACCGAGACACTCAACATGAGCTCGTACAACTACCTGGGGTTTGCGCAATCCGAGGGCCCATGTGCCGACGCTGTCGAGGAATGCGTTAAGCGCTATGGTCTTACTTTCTGCAGTCCGCGAGCCGATGCTGGAACCTCGGACCTTGCTTTGGAGGTGGAGCGAGAAATTGCTGCCTTTGTTGGCAAGCCCGAAGCCATGGTTTTCTCCATGGGCTACGTGACGAACGCCAGTTCTTTTGCGGCGCTCGTTGGCAAAGGCTGTCTCATCATCTCGGACGAACTCAATCACGCCTCGATCCGTATTGGTGCTCGACTTTCAGGCGCTGTGATTCAGTCCTTCAAGCACAACGATATGTTCTCCCTCGAGCGGGTGCTCAGAGAAGCCATCTCACAAGGCCAGCCTCGCACCCATCGTCCGTGGAAGAAGATTTTGGTCGTCGTGGAAGGTCTGTATTCGATGGAAGGCACCATGTGTGATCTGCCCAATATCCTGGCTCTGAAGGACAAGTACAAGTTCTATCTGTTCGTTGATGAAGCCCATTCCATCGGGGCGCTTGGACCACGCGGCCGTGGTGTCTGTGATTACTTCGGTATCGACCCTGGCCGAGTGGACATTCTCATGGGAACCTTGACCAAGTCTTTCGGCGCTAATGGAGGGTACATTGCCGCGGACAAGGCCATCGTCGACAAACTTCGATGCACCGTTGCGTCAACGCAGTATGGCGAGGCACCAGCTCCTTGCGTTCTCATGCAAATTCTGGCTTCCCTCAAATTAATCACCGGAGAACTCTGCCCTGGCCAGGGTGAAGAGCGTCTTCAGCGAATTGCATTCAACTCTCGCTACCTTCGCCTGGGCCTGAAGCGCCTCGGTCTCATCGTCTACGGACACGACGACTCCCCCATCATCCCCATCACTCTCTACAACCCCGGCAAGATGCCAGCCTTCAGTCATGAAATGCTCAAGCGCAGGATCTCCGTGGTCGTGGTCGGCTATCCAGCCACGCCCCTCATCAGCTCCCGTGCTCGCTTCTGCGTCTCGTCTGCCCACAACAAGGAGGACCTGGACCGGCTTCTAAAGGCTTGCGACGAGGTGGCGGATCTGATTCAGCTGAAGTTTTCGACGGGTGTGGCTGGAGGACTGGAGCCTCTGCCTGCTGGCATCGCCCCCGAGGATGAGAAGGAGTGGAGAAAATCGAATGGTCTGCTGGTGAAGCCGCCACGCTGGAACCTCGAGGATGTCATCCGTCACGGCGTGCATGATGCGAAGCTCCCCTTGCGATGAATGGCATTAAAAGGAGTTGCTCATTAGGTGTTGCTGGGAGGTGATTTGCCCCGGCTTGGTGTTTGGGTCGGCATACGTGGGAAAGCAGCCTTGGCAAAGGCTGTGCTACGCATTGGATTCATTCATTTCTTCTTTGTACTCTACTTGTTCCCGCTGCAGCGTCTGGCTCTGCGCGGTGGTGATGGGGGTGACCTGGGTCCGTGTAGCCCTCAAGTGTCGTCGATATATACTGTTACCTTGATTTAATACCTTGTTAATTCATATGGTGCCTACCTATCGAAGACTACAGCAGGGACTGGAGCATTGCTTTCGATAACAAGATGTTGTTGAACAAGCGGGCTTTCATATGTGTTGATCGACATCGTGCGCTCAGGACCCGGGCGTCGGGCGTATGTAGATGGCTGGTCAAGACGATCGTCATGGAAGCACTTCGAAACCAAATCAAGCTGAGGCAGGCTACCACTTTCAAGCGCATCTCATGTGGAAGACAGGCTTGGCCGTGGCAAAATATATCCCGACCCTGCACGACAGGACCGGCGGCGAATTAGATGTTGCTGTTTCAAGATTACCGAGCATTCCGGTAGAGCTTCTTTGTCCAGATGTGAAGAACGATGCTTCAAACGGAGACGACAAGCATGAAGTGCCATGTGACCCGTGGAGGCCTATCGTGCTCGTTCAATTTTATGCTCCAAACTAATCAGAGCTTGATGTTCATGATCCGCGCACGTTGTGTAGAGATCATGCATGTGGGTTTTGATGATTAGCCGGTTGTATATCTAGGCCACCTGCTTTGGGGAACTTCAAGACTGTATAAGCATCATATCAAAGCGAACGGATCACAGAGTGAGGTTGGACTACTTATATTAATCCGATATCAAGAGAAATAACTTCCAAAAAACAAAAACCTTGAAATGAGTGTTTCGATGTCACCTCAACTTGCATCGCGGCAGCTCAAGCACCAATTCGACAGCCTTGAGCCCTGGCATGTATGCTGACTTCTTATGCTGTCAATACGACAAATTGTTCATTCTATCTCAGTACATGATGAGTTCCTCGGTTGAGAGCGTTGTCGTCGAACTTTAATGTTTTTGCCGACACCCCTGAATCATGTTCTTGTCGTTCTTTTAATCTTCGACATCATAATCGCGACCTGACACGACACGCATGCCGATCCTATCGTTTCGAATTCCTTCTTCTATGGCAGCCACTTTATCCGCCTGTCGGACACTCAACAGATATTCGTCGAAATGCTTACTGGCATCAGCGACCTTCTGGAAATGTTCTTCCGTCAAGACAGGGCCACGTGACGAATTCCGGCCCTCGTCTGAGTGATAGTGGTCCCAATTGGCGAGAGCTATTGCTGTTTGGAACGCGTTTCGTATTTGTCGTCCGTTCCATCTGCTTTTCCCATGTCCATTTTCCCAATGGTGTTTTGCAAAGGACTTAATTTCCCTGTCTTGGAGTTGTATCTGAAACCTCAGATCGAGGCGTTGATTCTGCTCATCAAGAGTTTTAATATTCATGTTCCAGATCTGCATGGTTTGCTGTTGGTCCAATGGTGGGTAGTAGAGTGCGCAGTGAATACGAGATTTCACTGCTTCATCAAAAACGCCCACCCGATTCGTGGTCAAAATAAGGATACCGGAATAATACTCCAAAGCCCGCAAGAATACTATTCATAATACATGTAAGCTTCAAATTATCCTGCCTTCGTTTTTGGATTTGACTGACCGGAGACCAGAACATTCTGTGTCATGCTCATATCATGTCTGCCACGTTTATTAAGGAAGACATCAGCTTCGTCGAGTAGAAGCACGCAATTCCACTTTCTGGCAAGGTCGAAGAATTTTTCCAGATTATCCTCGACTTCTTGCGCTGTACGACCGCCAATATCTCCGCAAGTGATGGGAAATAACGGCCTGTTGGCATTGGCAGCCACGCACTCTGCGGTAGACGTCTTTCCAACTCCTGGTGCGCCATGTAAAAGAATCACGAGACCTTGACCTTTCCCTTCTACCACATCGAAGGTGTGAGTGGGTCGTTTGGATTGAGAATTCTGGGCGTGTGAGTTGATCAAAGCCCTGACGACATCCTTATGTCCCTCTGGTAAGACTAGTTTCTGGAATCCGTCGTTCTCGCCCGGGAGGACCTTGGGAATAGTTTCAATATGATCGATATCCAGCGGATCTGTGCAGCTGATTAGACATTGCTTCATCATTATCCGTCATTGCCCCTGTTGCTCCAGAGCAACTGTTACACTTACACCATCTTCGACTTCGCAGAACATATCCATATACCCTGCCCGGCAGCAGCACGTAGATGTCATTATTCAAACTCCCACGTGAGTGATAGCGAAGCAAGTCGGTATCATGTGACCATTGAATCCATTCCGACCGAGCGAAAAATTGGTTGTCAAACGTCTCAGACCCGTCGTTTGTCTCGGAAGGGTCCTCTTCAGTAGGCTTCATGATGACTCCGCCTCCAAAATCGGGAAGGGGTATCCTGCGTTGTGTATTGCGATAAGCGAGTTCGAAATCAACCATCACCTCACCGTTGACCTGGCGGAACCAAAAGAAAAAGAGAGTTAGGACTGATGAGTCACTAGACGGATATGCAATTGAAAACGAACCTCTTCCAGTGTGTCGAATTGGTCGCCTTCCATCAAAGTATAGCCTTTGTACTTGCGATGGCTTAACTGTGTAAGCCGCTCAAACTCCTTGCCTCTACGGATGAGATAATCGCGTAGGGGGTAGCCATTCTTCTCCGACATCTCGTACTTTAATGGATAGGCCGGGAGGTCGGTAATGGCCCTCACATCGTCGTATGGCCTGATGCGGACCGAGACCGGTGTGGCTCCAAGATCTTTCCCATCGTAGTCGATGAAGAAGCAGTCGATAGCTAGATCTGAGGTGGTTTTGAAGCCTGACGCTTTGTCTGCCGCCCTCGGCTCTAGAGATTGTCTTCCGCCGGTAAGCTGGAGGACGCGGCATACCTGATACGGTGACTTCTTCACGATGATCTCCTGGCCCGGGGCGAAAAGATACCATAAGTGAGAGAAGGGGAGTTTCTGGGCGGTGCCTGCCACAATTTGCCGATGAGCGTCCACAAGACCTTGCAGGTCAGTCTCCAAAAGGTGAATGAGGGCACGGAACCCATCCAGCAAAACCCTGGCTTCGGATACATTATCCCCAAATGCTTTGATATCACGCTTCTGACCAACACAAAAGTCGGAAGGCAGTGTATCGTCATCCCTGAGGATAGCAGGGTGCTCGGGGTTTGCTTCAGCTGTGGCAGCAAAGAGTTCCTCCAGTTCTTGATGCTTCTTCCTGAATTCTTGCTCAAAGGGGATGAGAATTCTGAAGGGAGCTGCATGGTCGTGGTTGAGCTGTTCGTCTGGTATCTGACAAATTTTGGCCATCTCTTTCCGCAGCAAATCGTTCATGATTCGGAGTCGACGAGGAAGCCAGCCCGCTGGGAAACGTCTGACGCCCATCTTCATGTCACATGCGGCAGCTGCATTTTCGTCTGGGAGTGACGACACATAGAGATGGCCATTCTTGGCCCACCGCAAGCATGGTGTCCACATTTTGTCGGCAACATGAATGACACCATGCTCTCTGATGAAATATTTTTGGGGTACGATCATGGACAATACTTTCATGTTTTCTGCCAGCTGCATTCTGGGATCGAGCCCAAAGACGCGGAGAAGAGTCTGAAAGTTTTCGATTTCATGTTTGTTGTCGCCGAAGAGAATGGCCTCCTGCCAAGTAGTAGGAGAAGAGGGTGATTCACTGTCTTTGACCTCTGCTCCGTTTCGCGGGCTAGACCCTGGCTGTGTACGTTGGGCAGCCGGCTTCATGCTTGTCTTCTCCTCGAATGCCAAAGTGCTCTGCTTTGGAGATGTCATCGGCCCGTATCGTAGGCTAGTGAAGGAAGATTTGGAAGCCGCACTATTAGCTCGAGAATGACCGTTCCAAGCTCCTCGGGCAGCTAAATCATCGTTCATTTGTTCCATTTTCTGTCGTGTGACATCGATCTGCGGATCCTGCATCGTAGGGTCGACTGGTGACGAACGGCCAAAAGTGGGATACATGTCCGATGTTTTTGATCAAAGAATAAGCTTAGGGGGCTTGTTTGCATTGGTAGAGAGTGTGATGCTTCTGATATCACGCCGGTGAGAAGGCATCAAAAGATAGCTTTATACGAGCTATGTATGCCGTGTGCAACGGTCTGATAGCAGAGACAACATCAAACTACGAGCCAGACAGCCCGTTCTTTCGCACCAAAGATAATTTTTGCAACATCACGGATGCAGCCTAAAATAGCAACATTCACAGCGAGAAAGAATACGAGAACTCAATGTATGCTAACTGGCTCAATCTGACATCTGAGTTGCTGCGGCTGAGAAGCTGAGCCAAGTTAGATGCTCCTCGACGTGATTTGACTGCGGTCGTATGTGTCACAACAGCCCAACTGCAATACATGTAGTCAGCCGAAGTGTGTGATAACATGTAGACACCCGATACGAGGCTGAGTCAAATAACAAGTCTCGTTTCATGTTGAACGTAAAGTTTAATTTTGGTAACCACTCCAAGCTGCATACTCCGCTACGGCCTGGCAAATATTCTTTGGGACTGATAACCAAGATGAATTGATGTGCAGAGTTCGGGATGTCTGGAATCTGAGAGCATTTTCGGAGAAAACAAGAATATAAATAGATACAAAATCCAGTTCTCATTGGCCTGAAGCTTGTATCGTGTGGGGGGAGAGGTCCAAACTCAGACATCCATGGAAGTCTTGCCCCGTCTACTTATGCAGGCTGGGTGGAAAGTGATCTCGGCGTCGGACATTTTGACGACACGTACATGTAAGTAAAAGGAATAGAAGCAACAAGCCCTGATCAGGCATGGCCTTGACAACGTGACTGAAACCAACGCCTGCTGCTCATTTGATTGATGTACGACACTTCTATGTTCTCAACTCGGATCAAGTACACAACGATTCGGTTGGAACCCTCATGTAAAACTTCAGTCTGCTGGTTGTTGGCGGGTTGTAAAGGGACGAAGATGCAGTCGGGAAAATCACCGACATCCGGTCTAATTATAGAAGCCAGAAACTGACTATTGACGGGCCGTTGCTGCACGTCACACGTTCAATGTTATATATAGACCCGCAGTAAACCAACCTTGAACTTTTGATTGACTTGAGGGTCAGCTGGCCGTCCTGCTGGTCGAAGTGATGATGCAGTCAGTCCCGGAAAACCGTCACACAAGGCTGTTCGGATGTTGATGGGTCCGGATGGTCCATACGTGTAAATTATGAGGCTCCAAAACGGGCTGACTGCTGATGGCCATCGCACAAATGGTCTGTCATTACATGTACTTCCAATCAACTGGTTAGTAATAATGGAAGTGCGGGGCGCCGCAGACTGTCACATTATGACGGGATTACAACCTGCATATGCATTGCTGTCTAGAAATGAGTAAGGCTTGAGCGTGTCTGAGGCGGGCACATGCAATGAGAGAATTTTTAGAAATAGTGGCGTCGAGCGGCTGACCTACATGCATTTTCATTTACTTGTATGCCGTACGAGCTGAAAGGTCCCGGTTGTCGTCAATACGATACGAATTGCCTAAATTAGTTGCTTGTTAGTAGATGGATATTTCGTCGATGACAGATGCATGAGGAGATGGTAGAGATGCCTTTTACGGTTCAATTGAATCAGACTCGCGGAGAGTGTTCCCTCTTACCCTGCCCCACGGTCCGATGAATTGTAGAATTACCAGGCTACATGAAATCAAGTTTACGAGTCAACAACCTGCTGCACATCTTTACATGTAAGCATTGAACCATTGGTAAAATCTTGTTGAGTTACCATTCACGTTCTCCTTCTGAGACCTTCATATCTTTTTGTTGTTTACCTCTTTCCGACCGATTCGAGTCTCATACTCGTACATGTACGGATCGAAAGTTGCAACAGGCTACAGTCATTGATACCTTGAAACGAGGGCAGATCCCACATCCACATCTCGACGCATAACGCAGACTTTCTTTTAAAGCAAATGGTTGCAAGTTGTATCGTAGCCATCGGCCAGAATACTCTATCGCACTGAGGGCGAAGAACATCCCTCCGTTTGATGTTACGCTATTGTATACGAAGAAGTCGGGACACCATGTTTTTTGACGAGCAATGTTCGCTGCTTGGCCCGCTCTTTCCGGCTCAGGGGATCGACATGACGGAAAGGATAAAGCGATTTGTTGACAGGGCAGCCCGAAGACTTGAGGCATCTCTAGCCTCTGTTCATCCAGCTTTCAGCTCGACTACGAGCGCCTGCGGAAAATTGGTTGAGTCCTCTTACACCCTCGTTACAGCCTGGGGAGGCCCAAGTCGGTGAGTCCCTCTAAGCTCCCCCCATCCGCGGCTGATGAACCTTATTACTAACTCCAGTTCTGCTTTGAAGATCTTCCACCTTCGGAGATGATGTAGATATACTTCGGGAGGAGCGGAGGTTAAAAAAGGCCATGATGCAGTATGAGACTCAGGCCATGAGCAAATACAAGACCGGAATCGACCCGAATGGCCAACACAGCCTGAAAGAACTAAAGGAAATTATCGATGATACTCTGAAAACATATAAAGATCCCGACATCAACAAATTTTGTCTTATACAGCAGGCATTTCATAATCTTGGAGAACACCAGGGGGCCATTGAAGCCTGGCTCACGTTGCTCCCCAACGATTTTCGGAATATATCCCCCGTCTTTGGTGGCCTGAAGCTCATCCTTACGGTCTGTTTGACATGCAATCCATCTACAGCTCAAGTGGTCTACTAACTCCGCCAAGGCTGCAGCACGAATGCGCAACGTCTCTGAGAAGGTCTTGGACGCTCTCAACGAAATTCCTCGAATTCTCAGTAGCGTTGACCGTGTTTCGAAGGCGTTGCAAGACGACCCCGAGCTCCAGCAATTGGGTCGATCTCTCTACAAGTCTGTGCTGGCAGCATTAGAACGGATGCTCGAGTATTTAAATCGAAGCAGTGTTCGCAAGGTAGCCTCCGCGACTCTGAAGCAAAATGATTTCGAGGCCAACCTCATGAGGGAACTCAGCAAGTTGAAGGAGGATCGAGACAGCTTCAACAGTGCAGCGAACATAGCATACCAAGATGCCAACCTCTCAAAGACGGAGGAGACCCGTCAGAGGATGCAAAGACTGGAGGAACGCGCTCAGAATGCTATGGCCGAGGCCAAGATAAAGTGTCAGAATACATGTGTGTACAATACCGAGAAGGTCTGCTGCGTGCGCTGACAACATTGACTACATGTACTAGTTACCACCGACCGCCGCACATCTTTTGTTGCAGAACGAGCACCAAAACGTCGAACATCCATCTTTGCACACCGCCCCCCTGGTAAGGCTTTCCACCTCTTGGCGTAGACCACGGGCATGTTTGAAGCTGACGGTACATTTGCAGAAGATGACAACAGCAGACGCCAAAACCGGCAATTACTACTGTCGTACTTGGACTACGACCAGGAATCAGCGAGCAAAGACTTGAAGAGCATTGGCTGCCTGGGCCGACTCGAAATCGATGACCAGCACCGCAGCCTCATGGCCGTCAAATCACCGATGGTGGCCGACTGGCTGTGTGCTGAACGCTCAGCTGCGCTGGTTATCAACGGCCATGCCGATCAGTCCCGTGGCAAGTCTGGCCTTAGCTATCTCTGCGGTCAACTCATCGGCGTTTTGGTTGACATGCCTCGTCCTCGAAATGGCCCAGCAATGGGAATGCAGGAATTTGTCCCTCTTCATTTCTTCTGCGGTCAGCATGCCTTAGGCGTAAGGAGGAAGAGCTGGGAGTCGCCGAGCGGTATCGTCAATGCGATGCTTGCACAGCTTCTCGCTCACTGCGGACATGTAAGCTTGCGGGATGCGCTTGAACAATTCGACAATGGCGAGATTAAGGCTGCGTTCAAGCGGTTCAAGGAGATTCTCAAAAAGCTTTCCTCCGAGACGAAGGTGTTTTGCCTGATCGATGCCATCACCTTCTACGTCAATGACGATGAAACTGAGGAGGATGCGGAATGGCTGGTGGCGAACCTGATGAAGCTGACGCGCTCTCAGAAGGGGCCAGTCTTCAAATTATTACTGACGGCACCTATACGTCTCCGGGCGCGTGAGAAGGCCTTGAAAGGAGCCGAAACTCTCAACATTCCGACTCATATACCAGGCAGTCTTGGGCCGGTCAGCGGAGCGTGGGGGTCAAGGAAAAAGCAGCTTGTGGAAAGATTGAAGAATCGCGAGGGTACAGCAGCCCCCGAGTCGTCGGTATGAATATAGGACAGAATGAGCATTCATTCTCGAGACATTCCTCAGGGGATTTCCAGCGAGAAGTTCCAGATCTTTGACATCCATCACCTCATCTGCTCTCCCTGGAAGAAGGCATCTTTGGACATCAAAGCAGTGACTGGTATAATCAGTACTAGGCCCAGCCAGGCCCAGCCCAGCACAAGTGGTTGGGCCGCCACAGGCGTACCATCGATGTTTGAGGCGGCTTGTAATTAAGCCCGGTGGTCGCAGTGGACCTCGGCCCTTGGTAGTCCTGTAGCGTCCAATTAGGGTGACGGCCGTGAAGCTGGGGTGGCTTCCGAAATGGGCTCGCAGTGCCGCCCTCGAACCTGTGTCCTTCCAGAACGAGGTCGCATGAAGCCAGAGTCGGAAGAATGCTTGGAAATAGGTAGGCCTACTAGTACAATTATACGAGCGAAAAGGGGCGTCGAGGACGGGGGCTTAGCCAGAAGAATGGGCGATACGACTCTGCCGTTTACAACTACAGGTACGCACACACGGTACAGTACAGTAGCTGTGGCCCCCCCTGTATCCCGAATACCGACCAGGGCTGGCACCGCTGGCTCGTAGAAAGCGTCCAAGAAAGGGTGAGCGAGAGGCTCGTGGCTTGGTCAGCGCTGCGGGTACGTACCGGACAAGGCATTGGACTGAAACGGACGGGGAATGGGATGCTGGCCCAATCAGGAGACAAGGGGACAAGAGGTACGTACTGCATGTGGCATTCTTCAGTGCTGGGCATTGCTGGCGCTGGCCTAACACAGGCTGCAGCCCAAGGTGATTGCTGTACTGTACGGAGTACGGATACCAGACTCCTGCTCTCAACGACCGTCTGTCTGTCGCCTTCTGCCCCTCCTCAAACCAGCTTCCACGACAGCTCGCTTTCGTCACGCCAACAAACCGCCTCCATCAACCAGGATAGGCCTTCCCGTCCATCGCAGAGCTGTCTCTCCCTCTCTGCGATCCCCTGGCAACCGGATCCTCAATCGTTGGGAGCGTCCTCGGTGGCCTCCCTACCTTTGCCATTGCTGTTGATTGCCCTTACTGCCTTCCCAGCTGTTCCGCCCTCTCCGTCCCCGTCCCTGATTTCCTCCCAAGCGGCAAAGGACATACGAACGAAACAAGCGTCGCCCCGGCTCTCGTCTGCGAGCTTGCCCGGCTTTGGCGTGCGTCGCAGCAAGTAGGCGTCCATGCCGACAGCCAAGATGATGAGTTTCGACGGGGGCACCGCCTACGCCGAATCCGACGCCGACGACGAGTACGAACGAAGCATGGGCGGACACTCACCTGTCGGCGACTCGGAAGCCTCCCCCATCGACACCGATCTTTCCACATCCGCCGAGCACACGCCAACCACCTACAGGCATCCAGAAGGCGTCGATAAATTGCCTGAAACCATCATCGCCGAGTGGACGGCCGACGAGTGTGCAGACTTCATCACCTCCATCGGGCTCTCTCAGTACGCTGACCGATTCGTTGGTACGTCGTCCGCCATCTCGACCTGGCTCCGCCCACCGCTTAGGGGGCGGACAGCGTTCAGAGGTCCATGAATAAAAGTAAAGATGACTTCACTGACATGTGCTGATGTTGTTCCTTGGGGTAGAAAACGGGATCGTCGGCGAAGCGCTGGTGGCATTGCAGCACGATGACTTGAAGAGCATGGGCATCGCAAGCGTCGGCCATCGACTGACTATTCTCAAAGGGGTCTACGATGTCAAAAAGGCCCAAGACGTGCCCATTGATAGTGACCATTATCTCCCCCTGTGTAAGACGCCCCCTTTTCGGGTTCTCCGAGTGTATTCGTGCTGACCAGGGCTTGGCGACATCATATGTAGCTGCCGATGCCGAAGCTCAATACGCTACAGCCACCCTCAAGGACATCAAACATTTGGTAGAGCAACTCCGACTACGAGACGAGCGTATGTACCTGCTGGAGCAAGATTTACGACGGACGACGGAGGATTTTAGGCGGCTTCGAGAAGATATGCTTCCTGCCTTGCGGCTTGTTAAAGATGCCCAGCAGCCGCTCCCAAATCTCAGCGGAGGGAGCCAAGCATACAGCTATGAGGGAGCTCTGTCACCTCCCGCACCAACGCCACCGTCCGCCTCGGCTCCGGGCATGAAGCGGCAGTATTCACAAAGGAAGATTTTGATCGGAGCGGCCCCAACAAAAACTGCCTCGCCAACTCAGACTACGTATGAAAGGTCCATGGCAGAGCAGACGCTGGATCCAGCAGGCGCGGCTGAACGAGCCGTTCTCTCTTCCAACCATCTTGCGGCGATGAACGGATCCGGCCCATCGTCAGCACATCCCTCTCCCAACATGCCCTCTCCCACATCACCCCAAAACCTCCTTACCGGCACGACTCTCGCTTCCCGGTCATACCGCGCCGAGGCGACAACACCTTCTAGCAGGACGACCGCGAGCGACGGCGACCATGGCGTATACACACCGCGTGACAAAGGACCGAGCAGCGGGCCGCCGCGGCGTCGCGAAACTCCGGTCCCCGACACGCCCAGCACCAGCAATGCGTCGGTCGAGATCTTCAAGTCGTTTCGCGTGAGCATGGACGATCCTTGCCACAAGGTGCTTCCTGCGGCGCTGAAAAAGTACCAAATACATGCACCGTGGGACCAATACGCGCTCTACATTGTGTACGGCGACCAGGAACGGTGCTTGGCCATGGACGAGAAGCCGCTGATCTTGTTTAAGCAACTTGATAAGGAGGGCAAGAAACCCATGTTTATGCTTCGGAAAACGACGCAGGCGGATGGGGAACCCGGTAGCGCAGGTGCGGGCTCTTCCAGGGGTACGGCTACGGGCTATGATCCACCAGGCGGCATCATATGAACGGCGAGATCACTTAGCACTTTCAAACTCTTCTTCCAGGGACATGGACCGTCAAATACGACTGGTGGCCAGCCCTGTAGCCCCTGACACTTGGAATACGTGTTGGGGCGCCTGGATACCACTGGTGACGCGGCAGGGTGTTGAACGAAAATTCTCTGTTTGCTTCTTCACGGGAATGGAGGCATTTGGTTCTGGGCTCTTCGCCTCCTTGTGGCAAGGTTATCACTGGATCGTTTCGGCACACCTGCACGGCGTTCTCTGGGCTGCCATTGCTCTCTTTGATTTGAGGCCATGGCAGACGCAAGACGATCTGTCATGGCTTCGCCCCCGGGACATCAGCAAGGTCCTCGAACACCGGTGTTATCATGGCGGGCTCATCCGCGACGACACTGACTCGCAATACTGGAAGCGTCGGCATTCCACGGCACACATCTCCTTGAGTGCAACAACACGCATTTTTTGTATCTTAGCGACTTGGACCTATTTCTCTGCTAGTGACATAGATGCACACGTAGAATTGTACCAGGTCCGATGTCTTCTGTCTGATGGTGCTTGTAACACTGTGAACAAAAAGGTATGAGATTATAAAACTCAATGACGCGGTTCACTCGTATTCTCTTGCACCATCTTTCCCGTAGGTGGACCTGGATGCAGATCACTGATCATTCCGGTCCGAGTACGGGGCGAGCTGGCGCATCCTTTAGTGTTTCACGCCCCCGTCCAAACAGACCAGGTGCAAGTAACGGACCAGGCCTCTGAGAGGGCAGTGAGGACGTGGGGGATGAGATAAGAATAGCACAACCGTCCGTGGACAGAGTCATGAGTCTATATTACGGGCCACGGAACGGCTTAATCCACCTGAATTGCTACTGCTCGTAGAGAGGTCTCAAGATAAGGTCAGGACGGTGGTTGGTCAGAGTATGTTTGTTTGAGCTATTACCATCTCTACAAGCGTCTGGTGTAATGAATGTTACCCTGCCGCGTACCTATGTAGTCTAAGGTAATTACAGGTAATTACCTGTGCGGACTTGGTGCACCTCTCTGCCAATTACAAGTAAGATTTCCATCGGGGGCCACTAGCGAGGGTCGTGCCCGTTGCTCAGTGCAAGCTTCCGCCACCAAACCACCTAGCCGCAATAGCGTTGCTTGCCCCTAGCCAAGGACAAATTATACCGCCTTATTGCACCGTCCAACAACACGCCCAACGGGACCCCTCCTCTCCCGCCGCTCGGAGCCCGGTCTTCCATCGTCACTCGCGCACCTCTTGACCAGATGTGCCGAGGACGGTGCAGATCCAAGACGCAACTGACGACAGCGCATCTTCATTGCATGCGCCGGCAATGAAGGAGCAGCCATCGCTCCGCGAAGCGATGACGAGGGGCAACATCTCCCTCCATCGCTAGCCCACCGCGAACACGATCTGAGTGACGGAAGAAGTAGGAGAAACCCTCCATCCACGCTCATCCCAAACGGTTGAAAACCAACTATATACGAGGAAACGAAAGTCATGTCCTCCGCCGACGACCAGCCTCCCTTCCTCCTCACCTCGACACCTACATTCGCCGCCTCGGCCTCGCAAGAATCCAACTCGTCGTTCCTACCCGTCCCCGGGGATCTGGACCTCAGTGACCGCGTGTTCCAGCTCGTGACGGGCGGCTCGCCGGGGGAGAAGATTGTCAGGGGCTTCTTCATCGGCGTGGGCATCGGGCTCGTCGTCGGAGGCGCCCTGTGTTGCTGGATGCCGTGTTTTGGACGGCGCAGAAGAGATAGGGATGTCACTGGGATAGAGGATCGAGGGGAGGGGAATACGCTGGCGGATTGGGTGAGGAGACGGAGACGGCAGTGGATGATTTGATGTGGGAGAGAATCCCGAGACATGGTTACCACTTGTGATCAGAGTCTGTAGATTGACTGTCATGTGGCCTGAAGCTATCATGGGCTGTGTATTTGGTTGGCGTTGGCGGTTTATGTAAGAATGGGCGTTTGGGAGAGGTTCCTCATTTGAGGAATTCTTGTCTGGATAATTTGGGCTAGATATAGCATATACAATTCTATGCAGCGGGTGCATTGTCACTGGATCGTGGTGTGAGAACGCGGCGTCGTTGGGAAGGATGAAGCTGATGACGCCTAACTCGATCAAAGCGGTGAAGAGCGGCTCCAAGGCGAGATGCTGATCCGACAGGCGTCCACAGTTGCATACTTGCTATATCACAGAGCACATGTGCTCAATTCGACTGTTCATGCTCCACGCAAGCCGGATGATGATCTGTTTCGGATAGATCCTCATGGCATGCAAGTAATATATGAACAATGTCGCCGGATACGCCGGGGTCGCCTGCAACAGCAACGTGCAGATTATAGAAGCTGGATACAAAGCTCCGCCACCGCATGCGGCTGTGTACGTACTTGCACCCTACTCGTAGTTCGTGGAGGTTGTGGCGCAGCACTTTTCAGGGTCTCGTCAGCTAGTGTACTCGTGCTGCACTGACGTACGCAGGGCCACCCGCCAAAGCCATTGCGTGTCCTGGCAAGCTCAACATGTGATATAATCCAAACCTCTAACCATTGGTATCCTCCGAGACTGTCGGCACGCAATCCCTCTGTTCGTCGCTCTCTCTTGGCAGGCTGCACGACTCGCCTGGTCAGTCTATCTAGGGCTTGTGTCTTCCGCCGGCAGCGATATCATCCGTCCCATCCAGTGTTATCATCACGCGCACACCAACGATTTCTCTTGCACAACATCTCGCAGGCTGGCCTGAAACCCGGTTACAGGCCGCTCTCCAACCATGCTCGACGAGAACCTTCCCACCTATCGTCTCGACCCGTCCTCCGACAACCCTCTACAGACCGTCACCTCCTTCACCCACAACGGCTCGGAGCCCAGCCTCGTGTACCTCCTCAAGCGGGCCGACGCGACAGGCCAATACGCCCTCGGCCTGGTCGACGCGGCGAACCCATCCGTCGTCTACGCCGAAGTGCTCATCAAACCCGACTGGACGCAGCCGTCGCTATCGGCGGCCGAGCTCCGCGCCAACCCAGCCGTCCCGCCGACGCCCACTCTGCCCGACACCTTCTCCATCTCGCTTTACAACCCAGACCTGACGATCCCGATCCGTCGTCGCAACCACACGAGCAGCTTCCGCTCGGAAACGTGGGACTTCGAGATCCCCGAACGCTCCTTTGCCCAACCGAGTGCCAGCCAGCTGGACCGCGAGAACACCGGCGTCGACCAGGACACCACCCCGCGCGTCTTGTTCAAGTGGAAGCGCGACGGACGACATCGGCTGTCCAGCAAGGATGTCACCTGCTACATGTGTGGACGGAGCGTGGCCGGGCGCAAGAGCAAAGAGCCCGATATCACCGTGGCTATGCTCAGCGCCGCCAACCAGGGAAGCTCGGTGACCGTCTACGAGCCGAACCTGGCTAGGGTCGATGTGCAGGACAGAAAGGGGCTGGAGATGGTCCTCGTGCTGTGCGGGCAGATCATGCGTGATTTGTGGCTGTATCCGCGAGCCAATGCTTTCAATGTGCATGGCTCAGGCTCGACCATGACGACGACCTCCCCGCCGCCGCCGCAGCAGCAGCAGCAGTCGCAAGCGAACGAGGCGCAACGTCTGCGCGCCCAGGAGGAACAGCTCCGTAAGGAAGAGGAGGACATCCGCGCCATGCTCGCATCGGAGGAGGCGGAGCGCAAACGCCAACGTGAGGCTGATATCGACGCCGAAACGGAACGGCTCAGACGGGAATACGGCGTCGCGAATCCTCCGGCGACGAATCAGGCTGGTCGTACAGAGTATTTTGCTTCCGGCGGCGCTGGTCCTTCGCTCCCCACGCGACCTACGAGCGTTGGACCTCCGCAGCCAGGCCAGCAAGGGGGACTGAGACACAAGTTGGGCCTGTTCAGGGAGGGCAAGTCGGTCGAGAAGAAGAGAAGTGTTCATTTCTAACGACAGGACAGGCCGGTAGGTAATCGGGTAGGTTTCATGGCATGGACTGGGGCGCATTGCATGACAGAGGCATGGCGTATCGCATGGTGTTCTTCTGGTAGCAACGTAGCGAATAGCTTCTTTTGCTCTTGTTTTGAAACATTGAAGTAGCTCGTCTGCTCAGACAGGTTCGAATTGTGTTTTGTCTCGTGTGCATACTACATCACATATACTTGTCTTGCATGTGAGAATGACGATTAGGCTCTGGACGTATATATGTGCAAAAGGATGCCGGCCCTAATATTGCGGCAGGGCTGATAGTTTGAACGCCAGGCCAGGTCTGCAGGCTACCTGTGCAATGCAGTGTACATGTTTTCAACGCCGTGAGAGCGCATATGTAAATGCCAGTTAATACCCCTACAGGCTGGGGGCTGTATGTCCATCTTCCCATCTCTTCCTCACCAATCATAACACCGTAACCCACGTACCTTACGAATGGCACGATTCGGATACCACACTCGTGGAAGAGGCGGCACTACGCCTTGACCTTTTCGAGTTTCAAGTCATTCATCACCATGTACCGGCTGAAGCCGATCCACAGGTACCGGAACCAGACCATCTGACTCTTGTGCGCGTGTGTCATGGCACTCCAGGCGGTGCTCAATCCTGCCCTCTCACCGACCAGCTGATTCAGGAACAGCAGTCCTGGAGGATGCTGCCTGTCTCCTGTGCTACGGCCTGAGACTGCCCAAGCGACCAAAGTGGCAAAGACGTCGAGGATGGAGGAGTATTTCCGAGCAACGCCAACCGAGGTGAGGGTGTAAAGATCGACGGGGCTCGACCAGCCAGTCTTGCCGCGTAAGAGGGCGGCGATGAAGGCGCGTGCGCCGTGGTAGAGCGAGATGTGGTTTGGGTGCGATGAGACGCCGTTGGCATCAAAGGTAATGAGGACGTCGATGTTGGCTGAGGGTCGGACCGAGTCGTCGGCGCGCTGGTTAGGGAGTTGTGGCGCAAAGGCGCTGCAGAGGAGGTTGGCGACTTTGGTCTCGTCCCATGTCGTCGTCATAGAGTCGGGAAAGTCGGTTCTGGAGCGAAATGAGTACGTTAGAGACGAGGCTACTCTGTCGCATCCGCCCGTTGAGCAAGCAGGTATAGAGAGTCCCTTTTCCACATACGTGTTGTCCACGACAAAGACGTCCCCCTCGTCTCGTAGCCCTAGCTGCATACCGCTCTTGATGAGCTCTTTCTTCCGCGTCTCGCCCAATCCGTCTGCGTCGCCTGTTGCGTGAGAAGCCTAACGGTCAGCAGGGTCCGTGAAGCAGCATCACTCATTGGAGGTTCATGAAGAGTAGCAGACACATACCCGTACTCAAGCACAGAATCTTGACATGATTGCCTGTTTCCGGTCGGGTAAGGGCCAGCACGGTGGGCGCAAAGAACATGGCCTCGTCATCGGGATGGGCTATGAGCAAGCAGATGCGCTTGTTCTGTAAAGTCGGGAAGCGCGCCTGAACCACACCGACGGTGTATATGTACAGCCCCGGTATGACGACGGCAAGAACCGCCAAGGCTATCAATGCCGATGCCATGGTGTCTCTCCTCGAGCTTGGAAGTTGGGATCTCGGTCGATCTCAGTTCGTCTCGTTGGGGGCAGATGGCGGTCGTCGGGGGGGGGCATGTGCCGTCGGTTGCCCTCCCGCCGGCAGCGTGGCCAAAGCAGGTGGCTGATCAGACTACAACAGCAATGAAGCAGTTGCAGCTTGATGTCAATTGGAAGTGGAAGATGGAGGAGTGGGAAGGGGGAAAGGGGGTGGTGAGCAGCAGAGGACACCTTGCGCGAAGGCAAGGCGTCTTGCAAATCGTCACGCCAGCCCGATTCGACCGGGGATTTTTGGTTGCCTTCCCCGCCTCGGCCTTGTTGGGGGGAGGGGGGTTCCGTCCACCGGACCCTTTAGCTGATTCAATCAATCCAGCTAGAGGCCCTATGGATTGTCGTTTGCTTGGCCACTTCAGGGGGGAGACGAGCTACCTTGGGGGATCAGATTGAACGCTCCTTTCGCCAATCGGTGCCTTACAGGGACCGGTCAGCGGTGCCTGGCAAGCCACAGCAGCCACAGGCACAACAGCTGATGTCATTCCTCCTGTCAGCAGCCAGAGCTCCACAAAGGGTCCTCCTCTCGCTGAACCTCCTCCGTCATTGTACACACAATTCCCCTTGCGTACACCTTGAGCAACCAGCCAGGAGACCCCTGACCTTCCACTCCTTTCCAGTCACTCGACTCTCCAGCCATGGCTAGGAACCGCTCGGAAAAGGCAGCCGCCATGAAGCTTCGACACCCCGACCGCTCCGCCCCGTCCGAACAGACGCTGCTCGATCTCGCCCAGGAGCGCCAGCTATTTCAGCAGGTCCAGCAGCGCGAGCGAGAAATCGCCAAGGCCAAAGCGCCCGACGAGCAGACGGAAGAGTCCCCTCTCTCCCCCCGCGCCGAGAGACTTTTGGAGGCTGCTCTCTGGACCGTCTCCCTTGCTACACTGCATTTTACCTTTGACGTGCTGGTTCAGCATCAATTTGCGGTAGAAATCAGCTGGCCCTCTGTCTGGCTTAGAACGGGACGAGCCTGGGCTGGTGAGTAGCCTAGTTTATTACATATGGACCGCTACTGACGCCTTGAATTTGCAGTTTTTCTCTTCCTGTTTTATGTGCTTCATCCCTTCACGCCCGACGCCGTCCTCATCTCGGGCCTTCCTTTACGATATCAAAAGCCGCTTCGTCAAGCTATATTCCTCGGCATGAGCGTTGCTTCGGGCTGCCATCTAATTCACATCTCCAATAAATATGGCTACCTGGCCATCATGAAGCGGGCTCCTCCGCTGGGTTGCTTGTGGCTGTGGGCCGTCGTGGAGCTCGACCTCCTCGCGGCTGTTTCGAGTCTACTTGTCGCTGCTGGTTTCCTGTGGTACGGCGGCTACGAGATCAAATGAGGACCGAGAGGGAGAGATACAGTCAATTCCAGGCCATACAGAAGACGACCCGTGACAAGAAAAGTCCCCGCTGGTGATACAGCAAGACGAGAACCGATGAAGGCCTGGCCCCCTTTACCTTGCCATGGAGCACACACACCACATCGTCGAAGCCTCATCATATATTCATGATGTAACGTCTTTCCAATTCAAAGAACCTCTTTACTCGCCTCCCTCGGCAATCTACTCTCCATCAAGTTCATCCTTGCCTCCATATCACGCATCATGGACGACAGCATGCTCATCTGCAGAAACTGCACTCTGGTCGTCAAAGCCTCCCTCTGCCGCACCAATTCCAACCCTTTGGTCCGGACCGGTAGCCACGCCAGGGCCACCGAAGGCACCTTGCCCTGCCAGCTCTTGGGCACCATGGTCCATAACTCCTGGGACCCTGAGACCCCGCCGCCCGATGCCGCTCTCGCTTCCACATCCATCATGAGCTCCAGCAGCCGCCGCTCCAGGTTGAGCAGATCCTCCATGACGAAGGTGTACATCTGATACTCCTTGCGATAGGGTTGATGTCCGTTACCCTTGCCGTTGCCGTTACCGTTGAGCGTGACCAGCAGCTCCGAAAGCCACATGGATTCCGTCTTGAACCATGACAGCGACGTCTTGACGCGGAAGTACTCGGCGTCGCTGCTGCGGAGGTACGTGATGCGTCCGTAGGCTGCCGCGGCAATGGCCACGACAAAGGTGAGCAGGCCCACTACATTGGCAGTGATGGATAGGGGTGAATCTGGCTGCGGACTGTTGGAGGCTTCCATGGGCGGAAATCAGGATCTGCGAGGAAGCATCTCGCTAGAGGAGGCGTCAAGATAATGAGTCGTTTTGGGAGAGAAATTCGCGTACGCGCGAGGAGTCTGAATTGTCGTAAAGTAAAAAGTAATTCGAAGCCTTGAACCCTTGCCGGACTGGTGAGCACCGGGCCATGGAACCCCTGGCTCTGCGGCTGACGGTCGGCTTTGAGACCATCACGTGATGGTCTATGGAATTAGGATAGTTGATCGACCGTGATCAATATCATCATGACATGAAATTTGGGGAAAGAAAGGTATAGGTGAAGTTTTAGATGGTTGCGCTCTACTTCATGTATGAGTTTTCATGTCGTTCTCCGACGGTTCGTGTGGCGCCCGCATTCAGGAACCACTCGTCGCACGCCCGCCAACGAAGTCGAGCAGACTCAGTACATATTTCTCCGGCATGGTGTACAGACAAAAACACCGAATACATTGAATTTCATGTCAATCACCAAGCTTCCATTACACCTAATCTCGCTATGCTGTAACACAACGGTATATGCAACGCTACTATAAGCACAGTGCCAAGATTCGCATACCCTATCATTTCTGGCATCGACGTCGGTCTCACGCGGGTCGTCAGCGCTGTTGCCTCTGCGGTTCCGCGAACCGGATCCCTTTCCTCGTAGGCGGCACCCTCGGCAAGCCTTCGTCTTCACTATCGCTGTCTTCCACGGTCGCAGGGTCGCCCATCCCCAGCGCCGCCTGCCGTCTCCGTCGCTCAGCCGGCGTCTCTCCCGTCTCTTCGTCATCGTTTGCGGGCTGACTCTTCAGCGCGGCCAGGCGTCGTTTCCGTTCCACAGCCGTTTCGCCCTCAGTGTCATCGCGCCGCCTATGAAGACCAAGTGCCGGCGGAGGTGGCACCTCTGACGCGCTTGTGGGCGAAACTGAACCGGACCGATCAGCGCGTTCCGGATCGCTCGCTTCGCTACTGCTATTTTGCTCTGGAACGGAGCTGCTGCCGTGCTCGCGAATCGTGGGTATAGGAGGTTGGGCTGATCCCCCTTCCGTCGTCGGAAGATCTTGCTTAGCCAGCTTTTTGAGCGCCGTCGATGCGGTCGAGTGCTCCACCACCTCCTTTCGTGTGCCCGTATCCAATTTCTGAACCTCCAGAATAAAATCTTCCTTGGTCATCCTCCTCCCTACTCCACCGATTGTGAATCGAATTTTCTTGTCGTCAGCTTCGTCCATCTGCTGCTGAGCCACGCTCTTCCTCCTCGTCAGTTCGCCGCGTGTCCAGCCCGGTCGGGTCGGCGGCTTGCTGGTAGAGGCCTCGCCGGCTTGACCTTGCTCAGCATCGGAAGCAGGATTTCTCTCGCCTTGACGCGCCAAAGCCCCCAAGCCGAGGTATTTGAGACTGGCTCCAATGAGATCGTTGCCTTCGTGACCCTCGGGTTTCGAAGAAGGTAATTGATAGGTCTTGACGACTTCACCATCCTCGTCTTCGACGATAATCTACTTCCGTGTCAGGTCATGCTTTCTTGATACGAGCCTACCGAGACACTACTGCAGGAAAGGACACTTACCATGTTGCCAAATTGATAGGCTCGAGCCGGTTCATGCCGTCGAGATGCCGACTCTTTCTCCTTTCGCTTCTCCAACTCGGACGTGTACACCTCGGTCATCTTGCGTCGTAAGCCTCCAAAGGACCAACTGGAGAGCTGCCCATCGGCCTGGGACTTTGCCTTCTCAAGACCTTCCCCGAGTTTTGTGTGATGGTCATCTGAGTGTCTCGAGCTTGGCTCGACATCCAGCACCTCTCCATTCTCATCCTCGAATATCAATTGGTCACCTTCGTCGAACACCTCAACATGGCCTGACCGACGCGGCTTCCGGCCACGAGGAGTTTCGCTATCCTCCGGAGTTTCGGCTGTCTTTCCGTCCTTCTCTCGATGCGATTCTTCGCTGCCCAGCTCGGTGGTCTCTCTTGTCGGTGGTGAAGGTTCTTTCTCCGTGGGCTCAGTCGCAGAAGAGCGGTTTGGAAAGATGGCGGACTGGCTGACAGGACCACCAGGACCAAGACCATCATCCCACTTCTTGTGTTTTCGTTTTCTGGAGACCAGAGACGACGGGCGGCTACCGGGTCGACTGGAGGCATCCTCATCTCTCTGACGTCGCAGAAAGCCAATTGGGGGAGCCAACGTGCCGGGAGGAAACTGTGGCTCTTTCAGGTCATCAAAAGAGGCCTCCGACATGGTCTTGGCTTGTGAGCGCGACTGAGAAGATATCCTGGGCAACCTGTTCATCCACGAAGGTCCATCATCGGGAGCTTGGGTGTAAGACATGGTGAGAGTGAGCGTATTGATGCGTTTGCCCAGGGTGAAGACGGCAATGGACGAGCCGTGTATCATAATGGACGATATAACGAGAAACGTCACAATAGGCCACACCAAGTATATGAGAGTATAATTCTCCACAGTGTTGGGCGGAAGCTCCGCGAGAGGAACAGGCTCCTTGTGCTCCAGTTCGGCCCTCGCGAGAATGGCCACAAAGATGGCGCCGACACCTATTGGGCCGAAATGACCTGCAAACAGTGCCTCTCTCCAATTCTTCACGTCCGGTATGAATGGCTTGAGGGCCAGCATGATGGGGATCCGACGGAAGAAGAGGACGAAGAGGGCAATGACGACGAGCCGCCACGCCATGAGACCGAATTCGTTGTTGTTGTACTGCTCCCAGGGAATAATGGTACCAAAGTAGACAAAATATGCCAAGTTGAGAAGCAAGTCGATGACGTTTGACACGTGCGACTCTTCGGTCTTTTCACCAAACCAGCCATCGTTGGAGAAACCAACGCCGGCGGCAAAGCCCACAAGCAAGTCGTCCATACCGAGGATGCTACCCGAGCCGGCACAAAACAGAGCGACGACAAAGTAAAAGACGAGAAAGCTTTCGCGATCAATGAGATCTTGAGACTCGGCATATTTGATGCCGTGCCGGGCAATGTAGCCAATGATGAAACCGTAAATGGCGCCGAAGATGCATTCGTACAAAACAACGTAAACGATGAAATGGAACGAGACCTGGGCAGCGTCCCTGTTGTATTGAATGAGATAGAGCGAAAGGTAGATGAAGGGAAAGGCCATGCCGTCGTTGCAGCCGGATTCGGCCGAGAGCAAGTCTCTCAAATGCTTTGGCACGCGTTTGGCGAATTTACCCTTGCCGACAACAGACGAAGCCAGGACGGGATCGGTGGCCGTGACACAGGCGGAGACAACCAGAGACTCGAGCCAGCTGAGAGGGGGCACCATCCACCAGATGACGAGGCTCACGATGAGCCAGCCTGCCGTCATGACGGGGACAAGCAGAAGGACGACAGACTTCCAATGGCGTTCCATGTAGAATTTGGGCAATTCGACGCCGACGGCGAAACATTGGACGACAAGAACGATACGGGAGAACTCGACGGTGACAATGTCGGTGTTGCCCCAAGAGTTGGGATTGATGAGGTTGGCGGCATGAGGCCCAAAGATGACACCGCACAGGGTGGCCACGGTAGCCTCGCCAATGTACATGCGCTCCTTGATGAAGGAGGACGAGAGCATGAAGAGGGAGGTGAAGCCGCCGAGGATGATGTACACCAAGTGCGGCTTGGTGATGTCGAGATGGTCCCAAGCCATGGTGATGGGCGGCACGTGTCGTCGATCAACCGAGGTTTCGCTCCAGCACTGTGTTTGTTGTTGCAATCATGCAAAGTAGATGGCTATATATTCAGGTCAGAAAACCAAACGCTCTGTCGACCTAGGTCCAGTGGCCGGGTGAAGAGATGGAAGAGCGCGGCCGCGATCCGCTCCAGAGTATCGGCACAGAGGTCTGTCCGACACTGCGGCCAATCGAACTCGAACCGCCGACGAGGGAGAATGGAGACATGCAGATCAAATGCGCCGAGGGTGTAACAGATTCGGCAATAGGTAGAATCAGCAAGACGGAAGGACCGGCGAGGGCTCCAGACGTGATGGCGTGGACATGTAGGATGCAATGAAGTAGGGAAGAGGAGTCAATAGCGGAAAAAAGATGTTGAGGATGGCAGGTGTTATGATTGAAAGGAATTCTGTGGGAGACGGCGCAGAATTAGAGTTGGGACGGGGCCGCCACAAAGCACACAGAGAGGGCCAGGATGAGTTGGTGGACCCTGGAGCCCCCGGAGCGAAAGACCCGGGTATCGATTATAGCAGGCGCCACTTGTATAATGTACGGAGTAATAGTGATGGATTCCCTCCAACAGAGCCGATTGTTGGAGAAGAACGAAGTTGATGCAAGATGCGAAGTTTATATCCCACGCGATGCAAACTATTTTCGTGCTTCGGGAAAGGTCAGACAAAAACCAACGCTGATGATGACAGGCAGACAAACACGCCAGCGGGGTGCCTGGTATGTCTCAGCCAGGGGTGGGATGTGGGATGGCAGATCCGGCCATCTGGTAACGACCATTTACTATGCCTAAATCACGGCGCCACGGACAAGACAATTAGCTTGATCACTTGGACACTTGTTCTTGCAAAAGATGTTTGTCGAGATGGGAAACAGCTTTGGAGAAAGATTGATCAATGCGAAGTCGGGACAAGACAACGATGTTGCCAAGATAACATGGAAGTGCCAAGACAGCTAGACCGGGTTCATGGAGAAGAAAATTGGCCATGATGCTGACCGGTGGGGGGAGCCAAGTTTCAGCGGGGGCGAATTGCTCCCTGTCACTGGCTGGCCGTGCTGTATCGGCACGTCAGTGGTCCATTGGGAAATGCACAACAGACCCGCGGAAACATTCATCACTGATGAGCAGCCGCTGCACGATAGTGTCCGTAGTTACCCGTAGATAAGAGCGCGGGCATCCTGACACCGCCAGATGGCCTGAACGAGGCGCTCCTCATCATTGGATCAAGGCCGGGGGCCGCAGATTCAGCTTTTCAACATGCTCAAGGGGGGTGGAGGGTCGTTTAGCATCTATGTACGTCCACATCTTCCCGAGACTGACATTGGGAGTGCTGTGAGCTGCTGTTGGCCAGCACGCCGTTGACAGACACACCATTGTCCTATCAGGGATCGCCGTCGTCCACCACTTTTGAATTATGCTTAAATTCCCCGCCACGCCTCGGGGCGGCCATGTGATGTATGTAGGCGTGGTGTGTATGTAGGTTACAGGGGGGGTTAGGCGCTTTTTTGGCTCCGAATCTTCCCTTGATCGATACGGGGCACGCGAGAGTGTTCTGTTTGGGCTGCGGCTGACGCCATCCACCTGCAGACGGGAAGGTTGAAGCAATCGACAACCAACGGAAGGGGACTACACCGTCTTCTTGTCTATCGTCGTATTGTTTGTCCCACGTCGGGGGCTGGTCTGGCATGGTCTTCGTCTCGCTTTCCAGTGATTCGTCCCAAAACTCTCCGCCACTGTATGTGTACCAACGGGAGGCAAATCAGATTCATCCAGTATTACCCCAGACGGACAAAGGATGCAGAGCGACGTCACACAACCTTTGCTTGTATCCCAATGCGCTAGCGCCCCCCCGTTTCCATTGTGCCTCTGTGCCATCCACCACTCTCCGATCTTGTCTCACCCATCTTTCAACAAACAAACGTCTACTGCAGGGTAGCACCCAGAACAAGGGTTTTCGAGAGTTGAATCTCCAGAAAGCAACGCAACTCCTACAAGATGGGACGTGGTGACGAGAGAGGGAGAGGGACGCCTCCCTATTCTGTATCGTGAATCCCTCCAATTCCATTCCATCCTATCCCATCCCATCCCAGCGCCCATCTGTTCCCGAGATATGACCGTGGAGTCGGGCAGTTCATACAGGACCTGCATGTCCAAAACGTACAGCACCTCGATTGTTGTACTCGAGCGCTGCCATCTTGACGTCCGTGGTGAAGATTTCAAGCTTCCACAAACGCCCCTAAGGCTGAGACGTACGGCAGAGCATTGTCTCGTCCTCATCCGAGATATACTTCGAGCCCGATTCGTCCCCGTTAGACACTGATACTCATTGTTTCACCTTCCACCGAAACCTGCAGCTTCCCTCCGTCGTGGAAGCCATGTCGATCCATCCATCGACGCCATGATGCCTTCGATCCTCCTTATATGTATCGTCTGCCTGTGTCTCTTCAAGTCCGTCTCCATCATATACCGCACCTTGACCTCGCCTCTGCGCTCCATCCCCGGGCCCTTTTGGGCGCGCTTCACAAGGCTTTGGTACTTGAATCGAGTTGTACAAGGCCACTTTGAGCGCGACAACATCGAGCTGCACCGTAAATATGGCAGAATCGTACGTATCGCCCCGGACATGTACAGCATCGATGCTCCAGACGCTCTAAACTCCATATACGGCATCACTTCCAAGATGCCCAAATCAGAGTGGTACGAGGGCTGGAAGCACCCTGATCCCGACCGCTGGACGCTGTTCCCCGACCGCGATATCAAGAGACATGCGGAAACCAGGAGACGCTTCCAAAACCTCTACAGCCTGTCCGCCCTGCTCAGCTACGAGACGCACGTGGATCAGTGTACCGACATACTCCAACAAAGACTCGCCGAGTTCGCAGAGCGTACTAGCCGGAGTATCGATATGATGCGCTGGTTTCAGTACTACGCCTTCGATGTCATCGGCAACATCACGTACTCGGAACGATTCGGCTTCTTGGACCGCGGCGAGGATATTGCCGGCCTGCTCGAGGCTCTGGGACACGTCCTGTTCTATTCAACCGTTATCGGCATCTACCCGTTCCTACACAAATATGTCTACGCCGTCATGGAACGAATAGGCGCTCAAGGTGCAGCAGGTCGCAACTATCTCATGGCATTCGTGGGCCAGAGGATCCAGGACCGCAGGAAGAACAGAGATCAACTCGCGGCAAAGTCTGTTTCCTCCGATGATGCAGCACCCCAAGACTTCCTCGAGAAGATGATGTTGCAGCACGAGGACAACCCGCGAAAAGTCACGACCTACCACCTATTCATGATGGGTCTGTCCAACATCATTGCCGGCGCAGACACGACAGCCATCAGTCTATCCGGGGTTCTGTATCATCTGATGCGTACACCGGCAGCTCTGAAAACTCTTCGAGCCGAAATTGACAAGTGCATCACAGACGGGTGCTATGACGGCGTGCACATGAGCTTCAAGCAGACGCAACGAATGCCCTATCTCCAAGCCGTCATCAAGGAAGCCCTCCGTCTTCACTCCGCCACCGGTCTCCCCCTCTGGCGGACCGTCACGGAACCAGGACTCGAGCTGGACGGCTACTTCTTCCCAGCTGGCACAACTATCGGTTTAAACTCGTGGGTAGCGCATTACAACGAGCAAACTTTTGGTCCAGACGCCCGCCAATTTCGGCCGGAGAGATGGATTGAAGCAGAACGGGACGAGAATGGCCTTCGTTTGCGCACTATGAATGCTTACTACTTACCGGTATGGCTTCCCTTGTCTACTTGACATGTCTTTCCTACTGACACTCGCAATTGTACCTCTATAGTTCGGCTTGGGATCACGAACATGCATCGGCAAGAACATTTCTTTGCTTGAGATGGCCAAGCTTATTCCTTTACTGGTCCGCAACTTTGACATCGAACTGGAGGGAGGCCAGAAGGAGTGGACCCTGGAGAATTATTGGTTCGTCCGGCCGGTAGACTTTTCTGTCAAGGTCAAGCGCCGTCAGAGAGATGTGCCTCCACCTGAGCTGGGAAAGTAAATCCGCGGTCATAACTCGTTGGTAGATATAGCTGTTGACTCAAATTCATCAAGGACAAGTATACACAAGAAACGAGAATTGCTCTTCTCTGCTGTCCCGACGGCCCCAGGCATATCAACCCGCGTCCCATCACTATCAGACAGCCCCCAACCTCTCATCATATCATATCGTATCGTATCATCATGTCGTATCATCAAAGGAGTAGCAAAACGCTCAGCAAGACAAACATCCCCTATTCTCACACCATGACCAGCACCAAGACCAGTCCCATCCATCCCCACGAGACCCTCAGTCTCCCCGCCCTCCCATCCACTCTCCCCTGCACCTCCTTCTCATACTGCCCTCCAACATTCCCTCTCGGCCAATACTCACACGCCAAAAACCATCCCTTCTCACCACAGAGCTCCCTCCCGCAACCCACCTCCCTGGTCTCCTTCCAGACCAGCTGCGTAAAGTGGCCCGTCTTCTCCGAGAAGCCGGGACTTCCGTAGTCGTACTTGTCCCTCTCGTCGCCCCAGCCGTCCACGCCCGCCGTGACGTTCTCGTACCCCATGGCAATGTTCTCGCCGTACGGACCGCCCGAGTGCTGGAACTGGCATTGGGTCGATTTCAGGTACGACGCGGCAAAGTCGGCCAGCGTATCGTTCCACTGCACGGCCGAGGCGTTGTGTGCGGTGCGGTAGGTGTTGGTGCTGTTGAGTATGGCTGACGTGAAGATGGATTCTGTCTTGTACGAGGGCGAGTCGGAGGGTATGGTTGGTGCGAGGGTGATGGTCACGCAGCCGACGATGGGGGTCAGTAGGAGTAGAAAATGGAGGAGTATCATGTCGTCCCAGGGTTTCGAAAGGGTTAGTAGTTTGGAAAATCGAAATCCGTTCCTTGCGGGAACGTAATTGCAATGTTCGATTGGTGCTATGACAATGGACGGGCCTATTGTTGTCGAGCGTGGAGTCGCTGGCTCATCCGCGAGAATGAAGCTGTAGACGACCTCCTTTGTCTCCTCCTCAACAAGACTCCGAACAACCGCATAGACTCGAAACAAAAGTAAAGAAGAAGCAGTGGCTTATAGTACAAGTACTCCGTACGCTATACTCATTTACAAACGAAGCAAAGCAAAAAGAAATGTTGCCGCGTTTTCGGCGTTGGCTTCTCAACCCGCGCCGCGAGGGTCCGTCAGCTTCGGCCAAAACTGGGAAGTCGTGTCCAAGCAGTGACGTAGGCCCAAGACCGGGGGTGGTTGGTTGAACCCCCCTTAACCGTTAAGCATGGCGGATCCGCCGTGCCGCCGCACCAGTCGGTTGGATGGCCTGCCCAATAACAGCCCTTCCAAACGAGCATAAGGAGGGCATTTTTCCAAAATATAGCAGAAGGAAACGGGAGATGGACTGGAAAAGGTGATTCGGGCGTTTTCTATTGTAACCTATAAGCGCCGCGGTCTGGGTAGTCCGGCCTGAAAATGCAGGCCCGTACAAGTAGTTGTTCTCGGCGCCTAGCGAAACGAACCAAGTCGCAGCGCCCGCAGAACCGGGACGAATCAAGCCCGATCCGCAACTTGGTTTTGAGCAAGTGAATGATTTAACGCCCATCTTTCAGGATTGTTCGGAGATTTCAAGAGAGTCATATATATGTGGCTACAGCGAACAACGCCGTTATCGTGTCGGAGGGTGGATGGCCCGACATGGCCATGTCTCAACAAGCACCACCATTTACTTGGATTCCGTACGGAGTACTCCGTACATCCATCACATACAACGTACAAGTATCACCATGATCAGCCCTCCGCCGTTGTGAAGAAAAGCAAAACCTGAGACGAGGCGGATCATTTCCAAACCCCATCAGCGCAGGTGCCCAGCCTGCTCTCAGGAGGACCCCTGTTTGGCTTTCTCTTGGAGCAAAACACCGCCCACGTCTCCCGGGAGCACAGCCGAGTTCCCCATGGGGAAAGGAAGCCTTCGCGCCACGAGATCGGAAGTACGACGGGGGGAGCGGCGTGCTCAAGTCAGACACCGCTACTGTTAGAGGGCCTGCGTGTCTATGCATTCCTCTTCAGAAGACCACTGTAGCCTTGACGCTGTGTCTATGCAATGGCGGCCGGATTCCTCGTTTCACCAACGGACGACTCACAATTCGCATCCCTCCCTGCAGCTTTATCGCGGTATCTCCATCATGTGATCGCTCTCGTCCTCCACCGAGGGCTTTTGTCCTACATCTGGACCACCGTCTCACTGCATGGGCTCCGAAAAAACGCACTGAACTTTCTAGACTCTTGCGCCAGGAGCCTGGGACATCGGCCTGGTCGTCGCTTTGCAAGCTTCGTTCCACCTTATTTCTCACGCCAGAGGCGAAATGCTGGAATCCTGCAAAATGTCAAAGTGCAAGAATAATCCCAAATGCTTTGTGACGACGCTTTTCCGATTCGTTTTCGCCTTAGGTTTGCACAACGACAAATGCAACCGTCTCATTGCTCGTCAAAGCCAGCAGAACGAGATGGCTTGGACTCTCGGCAGTATCCGGCAGCCGCTATCCGGGACGCTGCCATCACATACAATATCCTCCCAAAAACAACTTCTCCGTAACATGGCATCCGTATATCATCCAAGGCGAGTCAAAGAGAAGACAGGTCCAAAGTGCCAATTGGTATCTCCCTCACGGTGAATAAGTTGTCGTCCATAAAACTGCGAAAAGTACGCGCAACAGTCACACAAATCGTGGCAAGACTCGGTTGCCAGCTGCTGCGACCTGAGTTTCACTCGCCCTGGAAACATTGCATGTCAGATCAGAACTCGCCGTGTATCGGCGAGTGACGTAGGATAGCCATCATCACAGCAAAAAAGGACGGACGGAGCGGAATTGTCTCGACCATTCTTCGCAGCGAATGCAACGGTGTCATGCAGTTCCAGCGAACCAGGAATGGTTCAAAAGAGTATCGTGGCCAGAGATTGAGGGCTTGCATCCACAGTAGCAGGAGCGAGGCCAGAATTTTCCTCGTCGGCAATGCTACGTGGCGATGGCTTTGCAATGGCTGCTAAGTGTCAAAACGTCCTCTTCTGCCTGTCGTACTTTTGCCCTTGCCGCCAAGTCGCCTGGGCTAAGTATGCAAGCTGCAGGACGATACCCGTGGAGAAGGCCGCTAAGGTAGGCCTCTGCGTGACCCTATTGGCGCCAATTATTGGTGCGGCACGAAGAATGCGCACCAGCAGGAGCAAGATGCAGCTGGGAACCATCATGACCCGTGGCCAACGCAGCAAGATGCATGACATCGCCGACCCTTGCCAGCAGCTCATGGTCGGTTTGATGGTAAGACAGCTCGCACTCCGTTTTGCGTGTATGTATGTACTTGTCCGTAACGGCAAAATCCCCGTTCGTCTTGTGTGAAGTATGGCACGGTCTGGAGGTGGCCCCTGAGCTCACCGGCGGCTGGTTGTCATCACATCGAGGCTCGGCTCCTTCTCAGCGGCTAGCTGAGGCCGAAACCTGGCCGGGCGGTGAGAGAAAAACAACTTAGGGTCACGAGCCGCGTTACGCAGGTGGTCCCGAGCTCGCAATGGCCCGAGCAGGGCTTCAGGATCCAGAATGTTTGGTGGTCAGAGCCGTGGCCGTGAGCTTGAGTTTGTTTGAGCCGTGTCCAACGCCGACGATAGTCGCTAATTATGAGCAGGCTGCTTGAAGATGCGCTGGGACATCATGTTGCCGATCAATTCGTGGACCCTCAGCATCCTGCGTCAGCCAGGAGCCGAAATCAGAGGCAACCCTCGATCGAGCAACGTGCAGAGCAATTTGCATGTATCAAGCTGGGGTCCAGGTCCCGCTCAGCAGATGTACGTACTTGTAGAAGGACATGGTAGGGCGGCAAACACTTTGTAAGTGGATTGCCGCTTGTCCCGTGGAGTTCGCAATGCACATGAATAGTGATATGGGCGAGGGTTGGCAATCACTTGTAGGAGAGAGCAGTATCCAATGTAGGCAAGTTGGACTGACACGGTGCGAATCGACTGAGAACAGCCCTGGTACGATCCAAAGGGACGCACAGACTACTTGTGAACGCCCTCAACATTGTTGTCCTCAACATCTCCCAACCACGGGCTCGGGATGTGATCATAGCTGTCCTTGCATTAACGGAAACAAACGACGGCGTGGCGGCTGGCTGCGTATGGTACCGCCCGGGACTAGGCAGTGAAGCGTACCGTGTGGACGGTGTCACATTTAGAAGGATGATTGAAAAAAAAAAATGATTGCTGTAATGATTTGATTCACCTGCTACGGCGCACGTCTTTGTGCGACGTGACCTGTCGGGCTTGGTAAGCGCCAACACTGCAAGCTGAAGCAGGAGCGGACACGCCTTGCTGTTCGCGTCCCACGTATACAAATCGCACAGGTCGATGTTCTCACTGGGTGCTTTAGAAACGATGAACAGAGTAATTGAGGCTCGTCAATACAAGGAAAGAAGCGGGCCTTGCACAGCGGTCTTGGTCAACGGCACGAGAGCGATCCAAGCCACGGACCATGCACTGTCGCGAGCCATCTCGTTGCCATGTGTTTTGACTGACTGCGAGGCATTTGTTGCAACATGTCACTCCACCTGCGTCTGCCTTCTCCAGCGTCTGCTCGACAGTCTGCCTTCCATGTGCGTGAGACGAGAGGCGACCCGAATATAAGAATGAGGATGGCTGAGCTGCAGTGACAGAGGCATGACAGCAACGAATGGCGTAAAGTAACAGTAGACAAGTCCAAGATGAGACAAGAATGTGGTTGTCGCCGTGGTGGATGAGCATGCAGTTGCTGGCTGGGTACGGTAGCTGGTTGGTTGATGGCGGGCCAGGCCAAGAGAGGCGAGCAGGAGAGGCTCCTCACACTGTGTCCGGGGTCCTGGGCCGAGGGCAGGCGCTAGTGGAGGAAGGAAACAGGCCCGCCGTTACCTGCTGTGGGGCGGAAGGAGTGACCAGACAAGTCAATCAGTGGAATCGGAGCTGGCGGCTTAAAAAAGGCCTCGCGAATCTCAACCCCTGTCCGAGGTCACGTTGAAGGATCCAAAAGAACGTCAAGTACGGAGTATGTACGTACTTTATCACGGCACACGAGGTCGACAATATCGATGGGATGATGCTCGTAAGATGAGTCTGTATGTGCATACATAGACACATACTACCTCGTACATACTCGTAAATTGTAGTTGGCAATTGCGTTGAGTGGCCTGTGCTCGGCTCACATGCAATGCTACTGCGGAATCACATCGTCGTAGTGTTGGGCCCGAGCCCACGAACGGCCCTTGAGCGAGTCAGCGCGCCTTCATCATGCCTGTGGTACGAGGAGTGTTACTGTACGGCGGGTGGCCCGAGTTGTTCATGAGTCGCAAATCACAGCAATACAAGTGCATACTCAGGCCCCTTGCCACGGGTCAGGGAGAGCGCACGGACTCTGTTATGGCATGATGCTTCAAGTCGCCAATGTAGGTCTTGGCCGGTCACATATTTGTATCATTCGGAGCAGCTGAAGAGAAATGAGGTCCTGGTTCTCCCTGCTTGTAATTAAAACATTCAACGAACATGGTCTGCTTTCCGGAGGCGTCGGGACCCGACCAGGCCGCCGCCTTTTTTTCATGAAAGGTAGTTCGCAACTCGCGAGATAACAGGCGTCAGAAACGGCCACCCCCCAATCTATGTTTCTGGTCCAAGCGAAGGGCTCTGTTTCTTTGTAGGCACACTCAGCAGGGAGGCCAAGGCATGTATGTACTTGTACATAGACAGGGAGAGAGTGAGCAATGCCAGTAAGGCGAGGCTTTGCAAATACTCTGATGGTGGCTGACAGGAAGAAAGTAAGGTAGTAGCTTCAACACTCTGACATACTTGTACGTACATAACGCCGCGCGTTTCGCGGCCGCCACGTTCGTTTGCTGTGACTCCGTCAGCAGCAGGATCCATCTCGTCCAAATCAGTCGCCACCAATTAGACGCTGAGCTTGTATGTATGGAGCATTGGAGACACATGAGAGCCAGTGTGGCAGCGGCAGGCAAGAAGAGCTAGCCATGCACCGAACCGTCACTTCATGGTCCGCCTGCAAGGTAGGGTCAGGCATGCCAGTCTGGCAAGTAGAGAGGTGCACGATGCTTCAACCAGTATTAATTGCAACCTGGAATTACGGAGTACACACTGCGGCATCGACCAGACTTTGCTCGATGGGTTCCATTGCACTGCAGGGGTAATACCAGGCCCGGTGGCGCGGCGGACCTCTCGGAGCGTTTTACTCCGTACAAATTTATACTTGTACATTCGCACGGTAGGTGGAAGGTCGGCAGGTACCTACGAATGGGCCATGAGACACGCACTGTGCTGGTCGGACACCCCCAATGACTGACGGCTGTTTGGACTGCGGGCTGTACATGCTCCGTACCTACCGACGGACGGCGGAAACACAGCCGCCGCCGAGGTCGACCAAATGCAGGAAATGGTGGCGCTCTCATCAACGGTCAAAAGGACATTTCCTCGCGCCGTACGGAGTATCACCTGTATCATGATATGGACAGGCCAGGGCAATTCGCTAAACTAGACTGGGATGTCGCGTAGGTTTAGATATATTACAAGTACTGCAACCAACGACCTGAAATTCGATCACCTCAGTAAGGCAGGTAGATAGATACTTTGTACATACAAGTACTAATAATTGATAGGCCTAAATACTTGTAGATGGACAGGGAGGTTATCGCGGTTAATGCTCCACCCCGTATGATTACATGCGCGCTTTGCATGTAGTACTACTTGCTTGTACAATAGGAAACGAGGAATGACCGCCAGCTTCTTACCCAGGCATCAAGGTTTGAAACAGTGAGATGAAGAGGGAATGTCTCGTTTGTTCTCTCTGCACTTTACTGTTGACTTGCATCTCGTAGTTGCCTGGTCCGGCCGAGGATTGCGTACGGCCGCAAGCCCCTCGGCCCGGCGCCGTATCGGTACTAAAGCTGCCAAAGGCGTCGTTACTCCCAGATGAGACGAGACATGCGCCTCAAACATTCACAGTACTGTAAGGAGATGGCCGAGCATGTATGTACATGCGCTGTTGTTGCAGAGCCTGCCGAGCATCTTCAAAGCCTCTTGTGGGACGGCAAGCGCGGTGAAGAGGGCAGCGTTTCCAAGGGACCTCGTGTCTAGTGTCTTGTATATGGCTCTGCGTCTAGGACCGGAACAGGCTTCGTTTTGGGCAAGGTCTTGGTTTCAGCCCGTGCCTTGATGGAGATGCAATTCTCCGCGTCCTGGTCGTACGTGAGCCACGTGCCTTTCTTTGCTTGGTACGAAGGAGCTTCGATGGACCAGTTGAGAAGGGACTGTGCGTCCAAGAGATTGCTTTTCGTGTGAGATGTTGCGTCTACGAGGATTGGCCGGCCAGGGGTCCTGCAAGCGGACCCTTCTCCCTCGAAGCTGGCGCTCGAGCTTTCTCGTATACTTCCTTACTTGCTCACCTTGGGTATTAATGCAAACATCCAGCTTGGACGATGCAAAGTCGATGGCACCAGCGAGCAGTCTGCGACACAAGGTCTGTTTTGATGTGGTCCTAGGTTGCATTGCAGGAGTACAGAAATTCCGGCCAATTTGTGGACAATCAAGCCCACCTTAAATGCATTACCACTTGAATGGATATCTCTTCACCTCCACGGTTGACCATTCGTCGATATTTTCTGTCATGTCATGTCCCACAATGATGATACATGGACCATGGTTGATCATAGGAATGAGAATTCAATTTGTTCGCCCGCTGGAGCTGCTTCCCAGTTAGCCAGACAGTCATGACTAAATGTAAGGTAGAGTTCAGAACGGAGCTTGCAGCCTCTCTGTGAGCGTTAGCTGTACGTACGGCGCACTCCGTATGGTGCCAAATCGCACCTGGACTTGACAAATAGCGCAGGTACTAGGTACGTACTAATTCACCGTTCAATGTTGCCGTAGCCCCCCGAGCTCAATTCATAATTATACCAATATTACCTGTACGCTGCCGGCGGGCTTGGCTGCTGCTGGGCCGTACACGAGCTGCTACCTCACAACTACTACGTTGTGGTGCTACCAATGACTACCAGCATCTGTATTACTTGTACTGCACATGGTCGTCGGCAGACGCTACCTGACCCGACTTCCTTGACAACGAGCAGGTAGGTAGGTACTACGTACAAGTATTCATTAATAGGTCATGCTATTATTACCAGTACGTACAAGAGGTGCGAAGGGAAGCTTTGCCCGGGCGCCCACCCAATCGTGTAGGGACGTACCAATGGGGAGAAAGAGAGCGAGCGAGCTCGTCCTGCGCCACGGGCTTCGGCGCCTGCATCGGAAACCCAGGGGTGTGTTGCACTGTACGAGAGCACTGTACGGCAAATGCAGAGCCCAGGCCAAGCAAGCAGGCCAGGCGCAGCTTCTCGACTGGTGGTGTCCCGCGCCCACCAACAAACCGGGGTTCCTCCCACCTTTTCCTCTATCCGATCTCTTCCTTCCCTCTCTCCCTCTGCTAATCTCCCTCCTCGTCTTCTTCACACGCCATTGTTGCTAAGGGTGGGAAGCGGCGTGACCCTGACCTTGGGCAAGCAAAGACGTCGAGGGATCAAGATTGGTATGTATGCATTTACCAGATCCGCCTGAGCTCCGTCATCGCTCTGGCTACCCAATACTCCCCTCGCCCGTTGATCGTTGTTCCAACGGCGCTGCCCGCCAAGTGCGCTCTGAGCCTCCCCCGCCAAACTGCGCAGCTTGTTCGCCGCCCCACGCTCGAGTCGCCGACCGTTACGTCGACAACGCTTCGAGGACAAGAATTGGGGACGGGGAAAAAATTACACAAAAAAAACCAGGAGCACGAACAGAAGTGTCGGTGGACAGGGCGGTAGAGCCGTCTGAGCCAAGGACGGGCGACTTTGTCAAATTGGGTCGAGGCGAGAGCGAGTCGAAACGGCCGACGCGTTGCTGCGAGGCACCACTCCTGTCGCTATATGAGCGGTGACTCGACGCAACGTTAGCCCCCCCACGATCGGAAAGACTGCAGCCGTCTGCTTCGACGACTGTCATGGTGTTGGATGACGCTGACCGCAGGCTGTCACGTTCATCCAACACAATCATGTCTGTTCCTGCTACATCGAACGCAGCTGTTGGCACTCATTTGCCTAATGCTGATGATTCTGGTGAGCCTGAGCCCGAGCCCGAGCCCGAGACCCCCAATTGGTTGGCCCGCTCGCCGCACTGCCCCTCCAGTTCTCGCATTGCACAGCAGTCGTCCCCGACGGCTGCGCTCGTCCGCCTGCCTTAACCACGTTTTCCGCAGACCCGATTGTCGGGCCGTTCGCATCACGTCGCTGTCATCATCATCGTCTTCTTCTTCCTCTGCTATCTTTCCCAAGCCTTCTGATCTTGCGCTGACTGTTTCTGTCCGCCTCATCTCGCAGCCTCCACCATCACCGTCAACACCAAGGCGCCGGCAGCCTTCCCCCCTCCCAAGACGGACAAGCCTCGCCCACATGTGTGTGGGACCTGTCAACGATCATTTGCTCGTCTGGAGCATTTGAAACGCCATGAGCGATCTCACACCAAGGAGAAGCCGTTCGAGTGCCCCGAGTGCGCGCGCTGCTTCGCTCGTCGGGATCTCTTGTTGCGCCATCAGCAGAAGCTTCACCAGTCGTCAACCCCTTCGCGCCCGCGTAATCGCAGGGAGTCGACCAGCGGTGCTCCGGCTGGTCAAAGCCGAGCTCGGAAGAACAGCGTCGCGGGCGCCAATGCATCCGCCGCCTCGGGGCCAAACGCCGCTTCGATGCGGCCAAGGGCAAACACCATCAGCCACATTGACGGCGCTGCCATGCAGATGATCGCCGCGGCCAACGCATCGGCCGCTCGGGCTGTAGCTGTTCACAACCGTCACCCAAGCTTGCACGGTTTGCCCATGCACAACATCGAGCACGTCTTTGGCGGCATGTCGGCTCTTCTCGGCCACAGAGGGCTGTCTCATGGCTTGCCCAAACTGGAGACGGGACAGATCAACAATGGCGATTTTGACCATGGTGGCTTGAGAACGGCGCCTCCCATGGCCGCTTTCAACCCAGAGTTCGACCTGGACAGTTTGTTCTTTGGTCACGGCTCGACCATCAACCCCAACGCTTTGCATCTCAACGATTCTCCTCCCTCCATGGTCATGGATCAGGCATCCCCGTACGGTCAGAACTTAAATGATGTAGGCTCGGCGCAGCCATTCGACGACGGACTGGACTGGTTGGGGGGTTTCGACCAGCAGATGTCCTTCAACACCAACGAGACCGCGGTGGACGGGTCAAGCCCGTCGGCCCTCAGCACGACGAGTCAGAGTGGGATTAGCGATGTCATGTTGGACGGGTCAAACCAACCGGCGCCCGCCGGAACAAGTACCATGTGGCCGTCGTCCGTCATGGGACCGCCGCAGATGTCGAACCCGTTTGCGTTGGATCTGAATGGCTCCATCTTCCCTGACCTTCTTAACGCAGATCTCCTTAACGGAGCCCCAGCATCTCCTCAGCCAGCTACTCAAAAGATCAATGACCCGTACTTCACGCCTCCGCCTTCGTTAAGCTCCATGAGTCCGTCCGTGGCAACTGGATTCAACGCGCAAAACTTGAACCAGACCTTTGGCCTCAACGCCAACCCGGAGACCCCGTCGTCCCTCAACGGTGGCATATATGGTGTTTCGCCCGTGACGACCGTGACCGATGCCACCAGGACTGTTATCGTGAACGCCCTGTCCCAGTGCCCATCTCGCGGTGGCCGTAAATACTCCGTCACGTCGCAAACCTCGCCCGTGTCACCCCAGTTCCAACCCGGTGGGAGCCTGGCCTCGGGTCCCGACGTCGATTTGCCCAGCACGCAGGATCTGCAGCGTTATGTCAAGGCTTTCATAGACAGTTTCCATCCCCACCTCCCATTCTTGCATCTTCCTACTCTGTCCTTTGACCCTTCTTCCAGTTCAAGCAGCTTCTCAAGCGGCGTAGGCGGTAACGGATGTCTGCTTCTTTCAATGTGTGCAATTGGTGCCCTTTATGAGATGGAGCAGTCGCGATCCGGCGAGTTATTTGACATGGCTAAGAAGTTGATCATCCTTTACCTCGAAGACGAACGGAACCGAGCCGATGAACGCAAGGCCAATGTCAGGCTTAGCGCGCCGAACAACGCTGCCGACGCAACTTCGCAGAACCTGTCGACAAGCTCACCAACCCCGGTATGGCTGGTCCAGTCTATGCTTCTCAACGTGGTGTACGGCCACAACTGCATCGACAAGGCCACCAATGACATTGCCTCGACCCAGTGCGCGTCCCTCGTCAGCCTTGCTCATGCTGCAGACCTGCTGCAACACACGCGGCTGGAGCCGTCATCTCAGCAGGCCGACGTGGACATGGCGGAAGGGGCCTCGTGGAATTCATCGACGGGACAGGCCGAACACAACGATTGGCTGCAATGGAAGCAGATGGAAGAGCGCAAGCGCACCCTCTTTGTCATTTTCATCGTCTCCAGTCTGCTCGTTGCCGCGTACAATCAACCGCCTGCATTGACCAACTCGGAAGTTTCATGGGATTTGCCCTGTGACGAGGAGTTTTTCGCCGTCGAATCAAGTGCGGCTTTCTCGGCCAAAGGTGGCATCAAAGCCGCGAACCACAACAGGATGACCTTTATCGACGCGCTCGGGGACCTGCTACGGGCCAACGGAAGACAAAATGGGCGAAGGCACAGCCAAAGCCAAAGCCAACAGATGCAGCAGCAACCCCAAGGCTCATCCACTACCAATTTCGAAGGACCTTTGAGCAGTCACACGCCAGGCTCCTTTGGGTGCCTGCTCTTGATGCATGCTCTGCACAACTATATCTGGGAGACTCGCCAGCGCCACCACAGTAAGGTCTGGACCAACGAGGAGACGGAGAAGATGCATCAACACATAGAACCGGCACTCAAGGCTTGGGAAGTGATTTGGCTAATAAACGCACGTCAACGGGTCGAACAGCCCAACCCAAGCGGTCTCAGTCCATTGTTTGCTGATGCCATCCCCCTACTGGACCTTGCTTACGTGCGTCTATTTCTTGACCTCTCGCGGCTCAAGGAGAAGCTCTGGCAAAGGGATTGGGACGGGATGGCCGAGGAGATGTACCGTGACAACCAGAGGGCAGTTTCAGTTAATCCAAAGTCGGAATTCGTCGGTCGGGGCATATCACCAACGTCGATCTTCAACCCCCATCACGTCGAAATGCCAAGAACCGCCTCGACGGGGCCTGACGACACATCACCCGGGCAAATGGCTCACTCCCAATCCTTGGATCAGGACCTATCTCGGCGTGAACAGCATGTCCGACGGGCTGCCTCCCACGCTGCCGTCTCCCTCCTGACGAAAGGATCAGGCGTGACATATGCGGAATCTACGAGCCGAGAACTCCCTGCGCAATCCGCCCTCTGCACCTTCGAGTGCGCCGTAGTCCTCGTGGAATGGATCACCGCCGTGCAGGACCGCGTCGGACGCTACCTCGGCATCCTCGGCCAAGACGCCATCGACTTCACCCAAGTCTCGGCTCTCATGCTCCTCGAGGAAGACGACATCAAGCTTTTGAACATGGTTCAGAAAGGCCTCACCGCAGCCGAGACGAAGCTGAACCTCGACGATCAAGCGCCACCCTATTCCAGCTACGCCGCTCGTATCCTTCGTCTCACGTCCGCTACCATGAGCAAGGCTACCATCTGGCCCATCAACCGTCTGATTTCCACCTGTCTAGAGCACCACGTCCCGTCGGCCCAGGCTAGGGCAGACAGGTCCGTCACGTCGCTGACTTGAAAGCAAGAAAAGACACGGAAGCGTTACGATTCACAAGATGGACTTGGTAGTATCAGAGGGGGGATTTCTGGTCTTTTTATTGTTGTTACTTATTCCCGTCTGATGAAGACCATTGTATTATGAACGTGCCGAGATATTACGTCTTCTTTCACGGCTGTATGGGGTAGGGAGGGAGGAGTCTTTATTTTTTTCATGAGGCATGAAACCCTGAAAGACAAAAGAGAAAGGTAAAAACCCAATTTCTGTCTCCATTTCGTTGTGAGCATGAGCTGCTGTTGCCGAGCCACGCATTCCTGCCAGATATAGAGCTTGTTCTCAACACAATATGGGGAGACAAAAAGGGGTTCTATGGGAACTTCACTCAGACTTCATGTTGTGCTATATTCCTCGTACTCCACGTGCACACGGGGTGTATTTCACTCGCCTACGTGACGGGACAGCCATACCCGTCATAAGAGAATGAAACGAATATAAAATGACATAGGCACATGATAATGATCCTTTTGGCCTCCCCTGCTCAGCCGCGTAAGAACCTCGTCCTTCCCAAAGAATAAAAAAGCCCATGGTACCCGGACCCGTTTTGAGTGCACTGACATAACAAAGAACTGGGGTATCCAAGCCCTGCCGAAAATCCAAAATAAACACGAAATAATGTCGGCTCAGAAATGTCATGAGGTCAATGCAATGCTTACAAGTTTCATCGCATCGTTGGCCCCAGAGAGCAAAGCAAGTCTAAACGCGATAATGCAATGGTGGTTCGCGACAAAAGAAAAGAAGGCCTCATGATGGAAGTCGTGTAATGAAAGCGTATGCCCATCACGACCCTGTCCCTGACCCATCTCCAGCGTTTGGCGAATTCCTCGAGTTTTCCGTCAAATTCAGAGACGGTCTAGCCATCTCCATGCTTCGACTGGGCATACGAACCCCCGGCGTTCGAGGATGCGCCACATTCACACGACCCGAACGATCAAGTATCCTGGGTAGATCGTCCGAGTCTGACCCTGACGACTCGTCGTTGGATTCGTGAGCGTACCCGTAGTCTGCGAGACGGGTAAAGTAATCCGCAAGCCCGTCCACGCTTGGCGTGCCCACGATAGCGTCGTACTGAGGCGGAGGCGTCATGAGAGGAACAGACGTTGCCTCATCGGTGTTCTCGACCACTAGCAAAGGCGTAGCTGCCGGTGGCGGTGCCGTGTCATCGTCAAAAGCAGGTGGATTGAAGCTGGGGACACGAAGTAAGTGTATAGGGCGAGGTTCCACGTGAACTGCTGGGACGGAACCATCTCCAGTCCCCCGAAGATTGCTGGCCGGATTGGCTTGCGAGCTGGACAGGTGAGCAGCCTCAGGAGGCGCGGGCATTGCCTCATTCGCTAGCTCAACGGCTGCCAGCGTGCCCGTAGACGAGCTGGGAGATACGTCGGTCACAACGGTCGCGGCGTCAGGGCAACCGCAAGCAGACTGATAAGTCCCTGGCGCTCTCGTCGAGCCCGAGTACGCGGGAAGGTTGGTGTTTGCCTGAGTTGCCCGACAGTTGAGCACGGTGAATGGCGAATCAATGCTGATCTCAAAATGTCGTCGTTTCCGCCCCGAGGGATCATCATTGTCTTGACGGCTGATTCTCAAGACGATCTGCGTTTGCCTCGTAATCAGTTTCAAACACTCCAATTGCCAAGCTCGACATGACGGGCTTCACTCACCTTGATCCAATGATAGACATTGACATTCTTCCAGCTGCAGTCGGGATTCAGCCTCAGCTCCTTGTTCTTGGCCATCATTTCGCACGTAGGAAGCTGGACGTTGGCTTCAATCTCAGTCGATCCCCACATGCTCTCCATGCCCAAATCCAAATCACCCAGTAGGTTGGCGGACGGCTCGGGTAAAGGCTCTGGCGCTCGATTGGTACGCGCTGCTTCTAGAGACCGCCTGCGAGCGGCCATGTCCCGCCACTGCTGCCGCATTTCGGGACTTTGCTCGCCACCTCGAATGGTGGTCATGCTTGACGACGACCAACAAGGGTCCAGCGGCTTCCCAGCCGTCTTCTCCAGAAGCAGAATCTTGCGCCCGGGATCTTTGCGGGTCACTCGCTTGTCGTTGGTCCAGTATTCGATCGACTGTGTCACGTACACCTTGAGCTTGTGTATCTGCACCTTGGCCAGCGGCGTCAGCTTGAAGGCGATAGGGATCTTGGCGCCGATGGGAAAACTTTTGCCCGAGATGACAATGTCGTAATGAAGCTGGTCCTCCCATCGCCTGCTGATGGAGATGGGCTCCGTCGTCTCCAAGGACATCTGGTCCGGCAGACGTACGATGGATACCTCCTTCATGCCGTGCAGATTTGGCTTGAAAGCCCCCGCGCGGTCTACGGTTGCGTGAAGCTCCCACTTCACCGAGCCATAATACAGCTTCGTCGTCTCTAACTGATGATGGTCGATGGGCAGTTCGAACGAGTAGTCATACGTGCCAGGGTAAAAGACGCGGAAGCCTTTTGCTTGTGTGGGATTTGCGAGTTCATTCTCGCTTTTGCCGAAGCTGCGTGACTGTACGCTTTGCAAGGAGAGCCGTTTGAGCTCTCTAGCGGTCAGGCCACTTCTCTGTGATGTCGCCGAAACGAGCAGGCTATTCGGTCGGGATTTGGCCGCAAGATTGATGCTGCTCGAGTTTGCCGAGCTCGTCCGGTGGCTGTAGGTGCATTGGTTGCCATACTCGGTCTCCCAGCCGCCGTTCATGGCATTGAAGAACGTTAACACCTGCGTCCGCAGTCTCTCCTCTTCGAAAACTTCCTGTTTCAGCGGTGGGATGCCTTCAGGCCAATCGGTACGAGCACGTCCCATCAACTTTAGTTGCACCGCCTTGATCTTGACATTCTTGCTGACATTGAGCCGCAATCGTCCTCGAAGCAGAGCCGTGCCCGATGGTCCATCGCTGTGCGTGTGGCCGTCGTGGTCGAAACCGGAAAGAAAGACATTGGGTTCCGCTAGGAGGATAGAGCAGGTCACACCACTGCCACTGGCGATGGGCTTGGGCAACTCGGTGACCAGGGAGGTGACGGCCGACTTGGCTGACCGAACCGACATGAAGCTGTTGCGGTGGCTCGGGAGATGGTAGGCAGTGGGCGGCAAGGAAACGCCATTGCTCGTCAACGCCATCCTCTCCGGTTCGGCTGCGGGTGGGTGAGATTGACGAGGCGGCTCGAGGTTCTGCTGCTCCTGATGTGACGGCGGCTGCTGCGTCAGCACCGCGAGGTCGTCATAAGCGGTGGGGGCTGCACCAGGCACCCCTGTCGTCTCAAGAGAGAGGCGGCGCGGCGTAGCGACGGGGGTCGACGGCGTGTTTCCCGAGAGTGAGGCTAGCAACTTGCCCAAGACAGGACCCAGCAACGAAGGCGTTGGTTTGTTCCTCTCTCGTGCAAGAGTGATGGCTCCCTGCCTCGGTTTTCTACGACGAATGGGCGTATGTCGCCGGCAGTCGTCGTCTAGGCCGACGCCTTTACGATTGTTGCCGGTGTCACGTCTCGCGTTTCTCCGTTGCGCCCTAGTCTTGAACAACTTGGTCTTGGAGGTACAGCTGGGCCGCAATTCGCGAGGGACATATCCCGACGGAAAAGTGATGATGTGGATGAACTGTAGTCTCGTTCTGCGTGGTCCAATGAGAGGCGCGGGAAAGTCGTCGGTCTGCGACGGCGCGGTAGGAGGATCGGTGCGATAGAAAACGTTTGCGTTATTGGTGTCGGCCCAGACGCCCGGACGCTGAGGTCCTCGAAATCGTGTAATTACTGGCATCACGACCTGTTAATCTCGCTCCCCGACTTGATCATGGAGATGCCCAACAGGCAACCAGCATCCCAGGTTGGAAAATTCGCAAGAACGAAATGAAACTTGTTGGAGGGAGAAGTCAAAGGGCAGAAGCGAAGGGGAGTAAACGGGTATTCTAGCAAAGCTCGGCAAAAGGATAGAGACACAGGTGAAGATGAAAAGTGAGTATCCAGTCTTGTCGGGCGCCAGACAGCCAACTGAAGTGAGCTCGTTTATGAAGGCGAGTGTGTCAGAAAGCGGCCGCGGTGAGGCAGCAGGGGCAGAGAGCAGCTGCAACAAGGACCAAAACTCTGCCGTGATGATGTGGTGGCAGGGGGTCTGGCTGCTCGAAAAAGAGCGGTGCGGACCGGTGCATGAAGGCGCGAAATGAGAGGGACGGCGTGGTGCTGGGCAGCGACCAAGAGTGACTGGTGAACAGCCTAATGAGAGCCGCCGTCGCACGTGGACGTTGGAGGACAAAGCGAGGCTCGATCAACAAGACTAAGAGAGAGAGGGATATTTGATATAGTCCAGGGCACTGGCTCTTGACCCGATGATAAAGTCGAACGATGCAGGTCCAAGCTGCCAACAGGGGGAGGATGGACCTCAGGTGTCAAGCCGAGCCAGAGCTTGGACTGGTGAACAACGACGGAGAGGCGCGTGAGGACACTGGCCTTGAAATCCGAAGGGATCAGGCCTGAGGCGTGTTGTTGGACGTCTCTCAGCCAGTGAAGTGGTACGCAGTTGTCGTTCGATGTTGCCGCGAGCAGCAAACAGAGGCAACAGAACCAGACGGAAGCATCACGAGGGGTGGGCCGACGGCAGCAGGGGGAAAAAAGTAACAACGAGCAAGCAAGCACGAACGATGAAACAGGGAAGCTGGCAGCAAAGGGCGGTGGCCCGACGCGTACATGTAGCGAGACGGCAAGGCTGGATGACGAGGAAGATTTGTCCATTATTACTCACCGTCCTCAAGGCAACGCCCTGCCGCTATAATTAACAATCCCTGAGCTGAGCTGGACTGGCTAGGCCGAGTCCGTCGATGGTTTGTCGTGCACGGGGAAGGCAAGAATAAAGGAAAGAAAAGGAACAAAAGCAGCGTTGTGACCAGCCGAAACGGAAGCGGAAGGCAGAAGAAAGTCTGAAGGACCTGGCTGGCTGGCTGGCTGGCTGGCTGACTGCTTGGCACCTTGGCTGGCGCTTTGGCTCAATACTTGGTCACGGACGGCAGCGGCAGTGGCAGCGGCAGCCACGGCGGCGGGCGGCGAGTCCTTGGTTTCCTCGTGGCAGGGACCGGCGTACACGTCAGTGCTCGTACAAGTATTTGTACGGTAGCAGTAGACGGCCCAATCCACTCGTCATCTCCTTTTCGATTTGCGCTCCCAATCACCTCGGACAAGCCAGTGGCGTTCTGCCGAAAAAACTCAGTCAAGAGCAATGAATGTGGGGGTGCGACTGCTGCCAACCGGTATTACGGTAGGGATATCCAAAGGGGAGGAAAAGTAAAAATCGACCAAAAATCAAGGCGAGGAGGACGCAGATCTGTCACACCCGTTTCGGAATCGCTCAGAATCGAGAGGGGGGGCGCAAAGCAAACGGGCTGGCAAGCAAGAGTTGGCGTGTGACAGCCCATGCGTCAGTCCCAGTCCATGGCAATGGCAGGAACAAACGGGCAGGGGTTGTTCCAAGGCGGCGCGAAACGAACTAACAGAGAGAGCATTGCCGACGTGTCTGCGGCCTAGCAATCTGTGCCTGAAGCGCGCGATGGATGCATGGTTGGACGTGACGTGATTGGTCTGCCGTGCCCTGTCCCGACTGGTCCTCGAATATCGTGATTTTAGCACCTCCGTACAAGTACAGGTAGGAAGGAAGTCAATGATTGTGTTGATGCCAGCATGAGGGAGGGCGTTCATACTACTAACATACTAGTAGTAGGTAGTAGTACGGAGTACTGCCTGTTGACACCGTGAACAAGCAAACGTCAGGTCACTTTTCCCCGCCAAACCAGTATTGTGTTTACATGCTTGTACTTGTATTACAAGCACAGGTGACGCGCCCTGCGACATTGCACTGTTACCACTCCTCGGCAATAGCGGCAGCCGGCGGGTTGGAGCCTCATCCCCGTGGGACCCAAACCCGCTTTGCTCTCCTTGGACGGGACAATCATCGACAAACAGGGCCAACGATGGATACCTGTAAAGTACGCCCTTCGCCCGACGAATCCCACTAGTATCCAAGGTAGCTGCAAGTACTCACGGTGTCGTAATCACTACTAGGACTTATATTTTCTGTCCAAGACCTTCTCGCACGATGAACAAACTTGGACGCTGCATCCAACGCGAACGCATCTGATCAACAGCCGACTGTAGGGCGCAACAAGGCGGAGATTGGCACATTGGTAGCAGATTACCATCCTTCTGCTAGCAGGCGGGTCAATCATACCCTCGCCCATGGAAAGTCACCGGATATCATGTTACAGGGAGCGGAGCAGACCTGCCAGGTTCCCCGGACCAAGCGATGCATCAACCCTCGTCATGCATACGTCGTTTAATGGGGGGGAACCTTCTTGTAATTACTAGTAATTACACAGCATTTGCGGAGTGAGTTTCTGATACGGAGTCAATTCCGTTGATCTATCTACCTTCGACCGGTAATTGTGAGATCCTGAATCAAGAACCCTTGTCTCACCGAAGAGTAGAGTCTCTCTTATTTGTACTCGTCGGTGCATCTTGGGCTTCCCAACATCACACGGCGAATCGTATACCAGAGACCATCCGAGCATGGGACAGCTTCCAGACTTTAGGTGAACAAACTCGTCGTCAAAAACTTCCATCGCGAATTACGTGGGCATGTATGTTAATTTCGTGGATCGTCCACTCATAACTCATTGTCTCATCTTTTGATTCATCTCTGCCTGTCTCCCATATGCTGCCGTGACGTTCAAATCGCCTCTCCCGAAAAACAAAAGCAGAGCAAGCCTATCCATCATTTTCAGTTCCCATGACGCCGGTTGCTCTCATATCCGTCTTAGCTCCTTGATCAATCCTCCCCAAGATAGCCATTCCTCATTCTTCCATTTCCTCGTCCTCATCCTCCGTTTCCATATTCCCGTCATTCTCATCGCCTCCTCGAAGCGCCAGCAGGGCCTTCAACTCGAGCTTCATCATGGCCCTCACGTCCCCAACATTGCGATTAGATAGCGCAAAACATCTGTGAGACGTTTGATGCAACGCCCAATAGCAGTTGCTCATATCCATGGAAAGAATCAGAGCGTTCATGAACTTTCTCACGTCGACGCCGTCCTCCGTCAATCCCGACGAGAACGAATTGGCCTCATTTGCCTTGGCCTTCCTCATGACCTGAAGTACATGTCGCTTGAAGTCGATCGTCTGGTTCAGAATAGTCATGTCGGAAATAGTGTTGGATCGACTGGGTACCGATGCTTGTTGGGGAGTTGGATCATCCACGATCCGGACAGCCAGTCTATGCACTTCTCGAAATAGCTCGTGAGGATCATCCTCTTCCCGTGGTCTTGTCGCGGCACTGCAGAACAAGATGATGAAAACGCGGTAGAGCCTTTCGTCGATGGCGGTGCCCTTCATCGCTCCTTGGCGCAGACCTTGGGCTAGTTCCCAAAGCATTTCCGCATCCACGTTGTCCAAAGCCCAGAGTGCCTGATCCAAGGTACATTAGCTGAATGTCCATCACTTGCGTTCTGCGTAGGGGAAGAACATGGGCTTACTCGACAGGCCTTGGCTGCCTTGATTGCATCTCGCTCATCAAAGTTACCATTGCCCTGCATCATTTGCCGAATGGGGTCTGCTTTCTCGTCGTCTTGGGCACCCCCAGGCTCCATCGTGAACTGCTGAATGTAGCCTGAGAAGCTGCTGCTGTGCTCTTGGACATATGTATCGCTGAAGCTGCAGATGTTCGCGCGGTAGGCAGCCCTGCGCTTCTTGCACTGGCTCTCGGTGACGTTGACGGTCCACTCCTTGTAGTAGACGATCCTGTCCTCGATCCCTTTTGCCGGTAGAGGTGAGATACTACGCAGTCCGTCCTCCTTATTGAATAGTAAACTCAGGTTGCACTTCCGGTGATCGAGGCATTTGACGAGGATACCCGTCTTCTCCGCCGTGGGTACTACCGCCCGGGTCTGGATCCAGGATTTTAGAACACTTTTCTGTTGCTCCGGACTGGTCCAGTCTCCAGGTAGAAGCTCGCCTACCACGAGGGCTAAATCAGATCTGATTTCAGTTAGTTGTCAGTCGTCCATGTGAAGCGAATGCATGCCGCTACATACGGGTGTGCGTCGGCTGTGTTGAGCTCTGCTTCGCTCCAAAATTGCTCCTCTCGATCTTCGAACCCGATGTTGAGCGTTGCAGGTGCCCTCTTGCTGTCCGCTGGTCTGTCCTTGCGAATGCGAATCACCTGGAAGTGAACTCGATTCTCGCGACCCGTGAGATAGAACCACCCTTGTGGGTTATTAGCAATATCTTTCGTGTCACTCATCGTAGAACATGTACTGATGATGATCGGTCAGAAATATTAAGCTGCGTGAAGGTGAAGGTGAAGATGGAAGTCCAAGCTCAAAGCCATCGCGGCCCTTTGCCATCAGGTGGTGAATTGGATGGGGAAGAAACTCAAGCCAACAGCTGTCAACTGCTGGTGGCCTGGGCCGTCGCGACAGTTATTCACCATGGCTTGCCTCCTTGTAGGTTGTTTCATGGCACGATCCTCTTTCCCAATAGTGTATCTCAGAACGTGTCCAAGAATCTGGTTCGCATAGAGGGGCCTCATCAAACCAAGTAGCACGTCGCATTTCTCTATCTCGCAACGCCCGCCAACTATGCGCGAACATCATTCAACAAGCAGCGACACAAATAAAAGCTCATCAACTTGTTACTGCAGCAAAAAGAACCTCCTTACAAAGAATCCGTACCGTAAACCAATACGCTTGCCGACACCCACCGCCAACAACGCCCATTTGTCGTGCACAAGCCAAGCCCACATTTGTATATATTTCACTTCTACATCGACTTCTTCTCTTCCGTTTTGCTGTTTGGCCCATTGGCAAACTCCGGAGCCTGGGCATCGTAGCCGACTCTTTGTACGATTCCCAAACCTTTAGTGCGCCCTTCCCTGAATAATAAGCGGTCTCCAGGAACGAGGTACTCCGGGCGTTGGACGAAGCGAAAGGCGACTGTGGCGCGATCACCCGTACGGATGAGCTCGCGATCCATGTCGATGATGGCGCAGGTCTGAGAGACAGGGCCGACGTGGAGCATGGCTTGGTATTTCTTCTTGATGGTGGTGTGGTGAGAGAGGATCAGGACTGCAGGAGGACCATGTGTTAGCTCGAGTGAATATTCAGAGATGTGACTTTGACAGTACAATACCTTCTGCGACAAACTCATTATGAACTTTGGGATTTGGCTGCCCATCCACTCTTGGAAGAACGACCATGCCTTTACGAACGTCTTTCCGTTTCACTTTTTTAAGGGCAAAAGACGCTGACTGTCCCGCCGTCGCGGCAGGAACACGTATCCGTTTCCGCTCGATGGACTTGACGGCAGTCGAAGTGAAATGACCCAATGCGTCCGGCCCGATCAAGACGTCATCGCCTTCGTGTACCACGCCCGACTTTACGATGCCCGAAACAACAGTACCGGCATATGGCACGGAGAAGGTATCGTTGATGTGAAACTCGAAGGGTGCATCCGAGTTGTACCGACCATGGTGCGGAAGAATATTCAGAAACGTGCGCACGAGGTCGAGGTTCTCACCGGTGACGTTGGAGATTTGGAAGACAGGGCAAATGCGTTGACTGACAAACTGCGACGCCGTGTTGATGCAGTCCTCGCGGTTTTTGATAAAGGTAGGCACTTTGCGGGCGCCAGGGCTTCGCATGATTTTGGTGATTTGCGTAATGGTTTCCTCGAGGATGTTGGGTGGGCATATGTCGATTTTGGTGATGACGACCATGACGGGGACGTTGAGCGCGAGGGCAATGCCCAGGTGCTCTTTGCTCATGCCGACCAGGCCGTTGTTGGCAGCGACCATGAGCAGGCAATAGTTAGGACTGCTGGACAACAAGCCAAACACCGTGGTCCGAAGGTACTTTTCGTGTCCGGCGAGGTCGGTGAAGGTGATGACTTTGGCGCTTCGCTTTCCAATGTCTTCCCAAGAGAGTTTGCCTGCAAGGGCTATCATCAGACCCTGCTTTCTCGCACGATCTTCTAGAGCGGAAAGGGGGCGAGAACTTACGTCCGGCGGTCTCGGAGGTGACTACTTTGCCCACACTGTCGTAGCCCAAGATTTCCATCCCAACCGACGAGGTCCGACCAGTTTCAATCTCATGCTTGTGGCGGAAGAGCGACACTCGAGCCTTTCCTCGCCCGTCGTCCAAGTGGCCTTTAACCAGGACACCGAGCATGGAACTTTTGCCAGCATCCACTACAATCACGCGTGAGCAACGCAATCTCAAGAATTCTGAGAGAGGGAACCATACCATTCCCGACAACTGCTATCCTGGTTTCAATCACGTCCTCCACGTTTCTGGGTACTCTTCGTATCAGCACCTTGCCCTGGCAGCCCCCTGCCTTGCTCGACTTGGTGGCTGTACCGACAACCTCAACGGCGCCGCCCACGTTCTTGGTCAGGAGCAGATCACAGTCTGCCCCAGCACGCTTAGCCGCCTCGACTAATCTCGCGTATGCTTGGTTCCATTCATCCAGGTTCAGCATCAATGAATCACCATTATTCTCGTGGCCAAGCTCGAAAATGGCTTCGCCCATGCCTTCGTCTATTCGCTCGACGATCAATCGCTCGAGCTTCGCTAATGATTCGTCATCGGTTCCCAGGAGGAGAGTTCGGAGCGGTATCCTGGGCGCAGTGTCTGCCAAGTCTAGATTGTCGAACAGAGCGTCCAGCTCTTCATGGTGATGCGCCGCCGCGTCGGCAGAATCGGCATCGGGGCGTGATGTTTTTAATGATGGGAAGCGAAGATTCTGTTGCTGCTCGACATACTCGGCGAATTCGCTCAGGGCCTTTGCATGCGTCAGATCTTCTTTTTCCAGTTACACCAAGCTTCGATCAGGAACCCACGGATTCGCCTTTCCGCCGCTCATGCGGCTGGACTTTTATTGTTTTGTTCGACATAATCGGAAGACGGGGTGGTGAGAAGAGTGACCGATGGGTATTGAAGGAAGCATTTGGGTCTTAAATGATTGGTTTGCGCGAAAGAGAACAGGACTTGTATCCTCAAAGTTAATTGACTTTGGATACTCGCCACGCCGGTCCTTGTTGCTATTGACTCTTACGGCGACAGTGAAGAGTCATAGATGAGCAAATGCTACCCAATCCGTTCTAGACGTGGTCAAGGACTCGTGGGGGTGGTTGGCAGTGGCAGTATGGTAGTGAGTAACAACAGCTTCCAGCACTTTCGACCGACTAAGCGGGACAAGTGGTGACTCGGTATCTATAAAACGGGGAGGGGCCCGATGCTGAACTGAACTAGGGTGGTCCTTGAGGCTGGACCCCCGGCCACCGGCGCGAGGTGACTCAAACTCGCACGGAGCCGGCTGGTAGTAGGTGCTGGTATGCAAGTTGCGAGTGTTCGCCAGTAGCACCAGTATGCATCAATCCGAATCTCGCCATGCTCCCACCAAATGATACTCTCAAAAACTCGCCCGAGCCAGAGAGCCATGGCATTTGAGCTCACAAATTCATATTAATACGAGTATATGAAACTCTTCTTATGACTAGAAGCTGCAAGCCCATCCGCATCTCACTTCCCATCAGAAATGCGTCATCCATGACCCCTTGAATACATGTCAACTCCAAAGCCAATTTTCAGCTATCAGCCTCTAAGAATGACCCGCCAAGCATGCCAATTAATGACCGATTGAAATCGACCATGACTCCATTAAACTGCGGAGTCCGCAAGCTATCCCATAGCTCAACGCTGCGGACCTGCATTTCGATTGCGTCCAGCATGATGTCGTTAAGGACCTCTGCAATCGAGGTGTCGTGTTCATAGTTGCTTCCACCTCGGCGAGAATAAAAAGCCATGAAGCTCAGTCGAAGCTCCTGCTGCCAATCTCTCAAAAGGCCTCTGACGGCGATATCAAGACGACACTATCGCCTATTTTCTCCATCAGCAACTCTTGGGGTCACATACCGAAGTGAAAACGACTGGCATACCTCGAACAAACAGCATTTCCGACTTCCGGCTCACCGTCTACACGCGCATGTCAGAATATTAACAAGACTATATGAGTAGTTCGGCTTACCTTGACTTCTTCATCGTCTTCATCATCCTCAACGACGTATATCGTCTCTTCCACGTCACCCAAGACCAGGTTGCAGTGGCTGTCGTAAGCCTGGGAGAAGCATCAGCATCCGTATGAGCAAGCCAGAAGAATCGCGCCAGAGCTCACGTGAAGCCTGCCCTTTAGTTCTCGGTCTCCTCTCAGCTTGACGAAGACAAACTCATCGAGCAGCAGGCGCACCAGGCCAAGTGGCTCAGACACATGGCTGGAATCGTCGCCCGTGTCCGCCATCACTCCCCGTACGGTCTGTTCCGCTATTGCTGGTAGAGAGTCGTCGGCTAAATCTCAATCAAGTTGCCTAATAGTTCACGTAATGAGAAGGGTCGTCGGCAAGTCACTCGATCGCATTTGGGTTTTTTGCTTCCTGAGCGGCCAAAAGCGGGCGGGTTCTGCGCTGGCTGGAGGAAGCTGGAAAATCCTCGGACACAGGAAGCTACTACTTACCGGGGCGGTGAACGCCACTTGTACCTGGATATGCATCTATCCAAATGTCGTTATCAACCGCACCGGAGGAGCTCTCGTACAATTTAGTGGCGGATCTTGCGGTGATATTCGCTCGCTACCCCAGATTCTTCGTCTCCGCTTTCCATAGCGGTCCCATCCAAAGTTTGGGGGCCCGAGAGAGGTGTGATAGTGGTCCAGACGTCCTCCGTCTCACAATCAAACTTGATGACGCACGTCGAAAGCGATGGCGTTACGGAGGCCCTTCTGGCCAAAGTCGAGCTTCAACCGTCTCACTTCATCAGCAGTCGGCAGCTCAACGCGCCATGAAGCTCCCGTGGCATACACGGTTCATCCTTCTTGTCGACGGAACTTGGCCTCACCCGCCATTACGCCCTCAGCAACCCAGCACAGATTCTCAGAGCTCATGCCGCCTCGCAATCGCACGGAATTGGACGAAGTCTTGAGCGCGGTACAGATCCAGGACCCTGATCGCACATACCAAGCCTTTCTCAACTGGACCAAGGTGCTCGGAGATCCAAGCTCACCGTGGAATGCCGCTGCTGTTCGCCAAGCGCAGGATCTTCCTTCACCTACTTTCTCGGAAATCCTTCGCAGTCTAGATCCTCTTGTTGTTAAGGATCAAGATGTTGCGTACGGTCTCAACATCACCCTCGGTGAGGCTCAATTCACCAATACGGGCAAGTTGGTCGACGACTTTGGCGTTCGACAACATCACCGTCGAGTTCTTTCGGGCATGGAAACTATATTAGCAGTTCGCGCTGGCTCGTTTCATAGGCTTGCCCCCGCTGATTACGAAGTCTTGCTGCGCTGTGCCGGCGCGGCAGCGGATTACCAAGCCAGCAAATCCTTTTGGTCGGCCATGGCCGTGCATGGCCTAGCAGATGCCCGCACAGCCAAGACATGGGACGAGTTCCTCAAGGCTCGCTTCATGACTGAACCTGCTTATTATCAATTTGACCGAGCTCGTGTGGCCGTCCTGGCGCGCGATCTGTACCGGAACCGTGATCCGCGGCCCATGGCTACGTTGAAGCGCCTCGACAGCATACGGATCAACATGAATGCGCTGAAACGTGAACCCTGGAACCGCAGGCCCGACGAGATTGACGAAGATGTGCGACGTCTGCTTCGTCGCAGGATAGATTTCAAAGGTTTCCGCGGCCATTGGATTCGCGGGACCTACTACGGCCACGCGTTGGACCAGGATCTCCTTTGCACGTCTCTCATCGGCTTCGCCAGATCAAGCTCCCTTGCGGCTATCAAGACGCTCATCTTCCAAGACTACTACGGGATCACTATCGAAACATCCACAACAACTGGCGTTCCCAGTATATCAGGTGGCGTCGATCTCCCTCCCGACTCGCCCCTCAAGCCCACTGCCCATTTTCTCCACGCCATTGTCGAAGCCTTTGGTTCCATGTCACACATCGCCCTCGGCACCAAGCTCATCGACTTCATCTCTCGTCGTTACAACATCCCCATTCCCGCAGCTGTCTGGTCAAACCTCTTGAGCTGGACCTATCTCTGCGCCTCGAAACCATACCGTTCTATGCGTCGTCTGCACGGCGACTACTTCTCCACAATGGCAACGACCGCTGATGTCCGACATGTCTGGGACGCCATGACCTCGGAGCCACACTTGATCCAGCCCTCTTTCGACGACTATGACGTGTACGTCCGCACCTTGATTGCGCAACGGTCATTCAAGCAAGCGCTGAACTTGTTGCGAAATCACATCATACCGTACCACGCCCGTCTCGAAGCAGAGTACGAGACGGCACTACTCGACGAAATCCTACAAAAAGACGTCGACGATACTGCATCCTCCTCGCGTCGTCAACGTCTGCAAATTCGGAAAGACCACGCTTACCACCGCATATCAAGCATTTTAACCAACTTCATCAAGACCGTGCCTGCCAAACACTCGGCGACCTTGATCCCGAATCTCGTCCATGAATTCACCTCATTTTTCCCGCACCAGCTTCGATATCGGACTCCGCAAGGTCTTGTTCTCTTGCACCGACCCGAATCTGACACCCCACGGCGTTTTGACTGGCGTCGACGCTGGCGCTTGACACTTCCACAGAAGAAGGCTGGGATATACTCGCGTGAAGTGGATGCAGAATACCCCTATTTGAACCAAATGAAGGTGTTGGAGTGGAAGCGTGTGCCGAAGAGAAGATCGCGAAATATCGAGAGGCCGCCGAGAGACGAGCATGAGGGCAAAGGGCGAGAATGGTGGACGAGGTTAGAGGAAGAGCTTGTGCTATGAAACTAGAGGTGCATTCCGACCAAATGAGTAGATGTACGGCGTCATGGGGCAAGCTTTAAAGTCGTTCGGCAAAAATAGAGCACGCACTTCTGCAGGTTGAACAATATCTAAAGAATGTCATCTCATTACTCATTTCAATGTTCAAACATTTCAAATATGCTAATCCTGACCATATGCCCAAGTTCCAGAAAAGCTATACGCAACCAGGGTATCGATCAAGCCATTCCGCTACAAGTACATATGAAGTCCACGATCTCTCCCCCAGCGTACGTATATCAATACAGAAGAAAAGATGACATCAAACTTGTCCAGCAGTCTCAAGTGCCCAATGAATGCGTGTTCAAGCCACGACAGAAGAGATTGGAAGCTGATATCAGAGGCCAACGGCTGCTTCAGCTAGAACGCCTATCAAACTGGCGGCGGCTCCTCCAATGCCGACAGCCCCCAGGGTCTCACCCCAGCTCTTTTTTCTCATCTGGCGGTCCTCCCTCCGGTCACTTCGCCTATCTCGATCGTTTCGTTGTGAAGATCGATAAGAATCCGCGATACCACTCCTGGGTCTGTCACTGTTGCGTCTCGACCGGCCAGAGCCGTCTCGATCGCGGTAATCGCGATATCTTCGCGAGCTTTGATCTTCGCGTCGATCACGTTCGTCCTTGTAGGATCGCGGGCTCCTGCTCTCCACTTCATGCGGTTCCGGGTCAAATCGTACATGGTGTTCGTTCTTGTTCTTGAGGATCGGTTTGGGCAAGACCGTGCTGGCAGGAGACGTCGGATCCTTGTTCGGGGGAGTCACAATGTACGGGTAGCTTTTGGTCCCTTTCTCCGAGGTCTTGTCGTCGTCGTAATCCGTTGTATCACTCTCGTCCCACAACACACTCTCGTCGTCATCATCACGGCTGCTTTTGGAATCTGCCCGACTACGGTAACTGTCAGCATGTCGCATGGTTGCGCCATTGCCTGACCGGGCTGCACGGCACTCGGCGCTCTGCCTAGCAAGCTCGACAATTTGGTCTCGAGATAAACGACCAAGGACAGCAACGTAGTCGGGGCGCGCCTCGTATCGGAAGCCACCTCTTTCGAGAACTTCTGAGCTAACTAGAGAGCGTCTGATCTTGGTCCATTCAGCGTCCATCGGAATTGCTTGGCCATATTGATCAGGGCCTAGTCCAGACACATGACGTGGGCTGGAGGAGTAACTGAGTTGCGGGACGCCGCTAGTAGGATGTGCTGGCAGCGTAGGGCCGGAGTTTGGCAGGAGCATTGGCGCAACGTCTGAATAATCAGAAGCTCGCTGATGAAGACGCTTGGGAGTGGATCTGGACGCAGACGGGCCCAGCTGGGTCCCCGGGGTCTTCACGGCTAGGCTGTTCATTCCGGATGTGAGGCCGTCCATCGCCATCAGATCCTTGGTCGAAATCAAGGCCATTGATTCATTCGAAGATGTGGTACCAAACTCTGAAGAGGCTCGACTGCCCGGTGAGTCCGAAAGGGGTGGCTTGGCCTTCATGTTGGGGCAAAGCCTTTCATTGTCAGATGCTGAGAAGGTCGATCCAGGAGAGTTCTCGTGACTGGGATGATAGTGCTCTTTCTTCGGCACAGGTGGAGGCAGCCTGTTCACGGCCGCTTGCTGAAGAAGACCTCGAACTGTTGGGGGGGCGCCACCGTTGGCGACCGACATGGATTGGAGCTCACGTATGTAAGCTCGCAGCACCTCCTGTTGGGGACTAAGTCAGTGACAGGGAGAGATTTTGTTCAGATTTTGCTACGGACCTTGTGCCGCTGAAGAATTTGTGGTGAAAAGCCATCTTTTTCAAGTTCGGATTTGAACTCCTGCCACATGATGTCTTCGTCTCCAGCGATGTCGTTACTGTTTGTTTGGCGGCTGAAAAGCCTCTTGGCAATGGTATCAACTTTGTCCTTTATCTCTTCGAGAGCGGCCTCACTGCAGGGAGCAGCGACCTCGGGGACATTATTGTACGAGTGGTGCAATTGAACGGTGTCGAGGAAGCGGTCAATGTTGGACTTTTGGTCGATCAGAGCGGCATGAACAGCGGTGATGGAGCCCCCCACAGAGTCTGCGTCTCGACCGCTGATTATACTGTCATCTGCCAGTACGGCGTCCAGTTGCTGAAGAGCAGATTCGCAACTTCTGATAATGGGCTTCAGCTGGCGCTCATAGAGGAGAGCATCCTTCTTGTTGTTCAAGGTGGAGTCCGGGTCGACAACTTCCACGCGAAGGTGGCGCAGGGCAAGGTGAATCTGACGGACCGTGGCAGCGATGTGAGCCAAAGCAGGTGACGAGGATTGTCTAGCTCGCAAGAAAAGTGTTCTAGCAAAAGCATCGACGGCGTCAATGTGCTCTTCCAAAGTCGTGCCACCGCTCATGGCGGGCAGTGCAAGGGAACAATACCACGCTTGGAATATTCTGTGTCCGAGAGAGAGGAAGAAGACAATGATGGATGAGTCGCAACTACTCGCAGCGTCTTTCGCGTTTACTTGTCTGTTACAGCTCTTGCGACGCGCGATGCAGACCGGGGCGCTCACTGGTGTGGCAATATGACAAGGTACGTGTTATTGGACCGATGGTAGTACGTCACACGGTATCCGAGAGTAGTCACACCGGGTTCTTTGATAATAACTGGCGCGCAAAAGACTCGAGAGGGGTTTGGTCACGGTAGTGCCAAGGGAGCGAAAGCTGCGAGCCGGCTTGCAGACGAAGAAGTTTTGAATGAAGAAATTGTCAGTGAGGGGGCAAAATGCTATGGGAAGAGGCTGAAGGGTCCCGAAAGAAAGGGCGAGAAGAGGCGCGGATAGATATGATGCTTGTCTGAGTAATGCAGATGGAAGGCTACGGCTAATACCCTTTAGCGCGCGCCTTGATGGAACATAAGGGGAAGGAACCGTTGTACTAAAAAAGAAACAGGGTCTGTTGCTGTGGGTGAGGTCACTGAAGTCACTGAGGTCACTGGAGGTCACTGAGGTGTGACTGAGGTGTGAGGTAATTACTTGTTCCTACCAGAGCCCAGACGTATTACCTCTTCCTACGGAGTATTCGTTATTTGTGACGTGTTTCAAGTTTTCCCTCGAGCAAGAAGCGGCATGAGATAAATGAAGCCAGAAGACCCGAGGCTGGCGGGTAGGCATGAACCCAGTTTCTCACACACGTGATGGGAAAAAGAATGTCCATGATGACGATGCTCCAACCCACAACCCACGGACCTTTTGGGAGGGAGGCGAAGAGACGACAAGTTTTCATTTTTAAGTCACCAGGTCGGTTCCCTTTTTTGTCACCATCGAGTTTTGAGTCTCTTTTTTGCTTCTCTCTGCTCTGCTCTGGTTCTACCCCTGCCTCGACTCTGCTCTGCTGTGCTTTGTTTTGACTTTGCATGAGGCCGCCGTGCATGATGGTCTTGGCTTTTCCCCTTCCAGACCTTCCATTATTGAATGCCCTGCACACACGAGAACCGGAAGAAGGGGCCAAGGCATCCTGCTTCCCCGCTTGTTCATGACACCACGAAATGTCATAAGCGGACGAACAGAGCCGGGCAGTGCGAGGCAAACGGGGTGCGTCGGTTGCCTCGAGCTAGCGAGACTATCGGAGGCCCTGGGACCAGTTAGCCTCTTCCGTATTCGCGAGGGGGGAACGGTGACGTCGTTGTCCGCTTCAGTCACGGGGGATCGCCCCGCTGCGCCGCGCCCCCTGGACAGGCCTACGACCGTTGAACAGTGACATTCGAGTCGGCTGCCTGCGCTTGGGCTTTTTCAGACTTTAGGGGACTCGAATCCCTGGAGTCAATGTGGCTGCCTGCCATGACAGGGCTGACCAGTCCGAAAGAGGCCACGCCCCGGTGCCCCAGCACGTGTGCGCGCCGGACGGGAGCTTTGGCACTCGGGTGGCATCACCCGCGCCTACATGTACTCTATAACTCGGCCCACATAGTAATGGCGCACCCCCCCTCGTGGTATACATTTTACACCAAAACTCGTAGTTTTAAAACCTTAATTATATAGAATCTAATTAATAAAAAAACTTATTTTTTTAGTTTTTATATAAATAACTTATTAAATTTTATATATATAATTAAATTTTTTATACTTTATATATAAATATTTTTAGAAAAATAAGTTTAAAAATTAATAACTTTTTATAAGTATATATACTAATAAATTATTAAGAAATATATTTAATTTTTAAAACTTAATTTATTTAATATTTAATTAATAAATAAATTATTAAAAAATTTATTAAAATAATTATATATATAAATTTTATTATATTAAAATTATAAATTAATACTATTAATAGTTATTTAAATATTAATTTTTAAAGATTTTTATTAATATAAAAATCTTTAAAAATTAATATTTAAATAACTATTTATAATATTAATAAAAAATTTTAATATAATAAAATTTATATATATAATTATTTAAATAAATTTTTTAATAATTTATTTATTAATTAAAT